>JADRCD010219269.1:0-26565 GCA_019843815.1 Montemys delectorum
CCTCCCTTCTCTTAGCTCTGGGAGCCCCCAGCCTGCAGAACTGTGCCGCACACAGTTAGGATGGGTCTTCCCATCTCTGTTAACCTAAATTTGGCCATCCCTCAAGGCTTGTCTCCTACGTAATTCTAAATCCTGTCAGGCTGACAGTGTAAATCATCACAATCTAATCAGACATCGAATTATAGGATCCCTCTGGCTTCCTCAACTGTGTCTTCTTCTAGCCTGTTCTCCCTTCTGTCTATAAAGTTCCGTAAGAGTTACACCGCACTCCCCCTTTTATCCAAAAGACCAAGCATGTTCAGACCTCACATGTTTTCTAAGTTTGTGACTCTGGAGTTGGGCAGAGAAGCATCTATCTCTTCAAACATCATTTCTTCATTGAAGAAACCCTTTCTTGTAGCTTATTAAAAAGATATCTTACACTGTGCGTGCGTGTGTGTGTGTGTGTGTGTGTGTGTGTGTGTGTGTGTACAGGTGCATGTTTGCATGCTTATGTCTCAAGATCTCAAGATCAGAGGACAACTTGCGAGAATCAGCCTTCTCCACTTAGATCTCAGAGATCAAACTCAAGAGTCGGGCTTTTGTGACAAACCCCTATGCCCACTGAGCCAGTCACTACTCCTTGTCTAACTTTCTCAGATACACACAGTCCTGGCCCATCTCTTTCCACAGTGCACTGGTACACTGGAACTTAACACCCGGGACATGGGCTCTGAAATTTGGAGAGTCTTGTGATCAATAAAGAGTCTTGGAAAAATCAAAACTGTAACACATCCATTGCCTAACTTCAAAACTCACCTCATATACCGACCAGAGCAGTGGGCTTTGTTTATAGCAGTCCACAGTCATAAGAGAGCAGTGGGCTTTGTTTATAGCAGTCCACAGTCATAAGAGTACAGCAGGCAAAGTGAGAAGCTGGCCTCCAGCCAGTTCACCCAGACCTACCCTGTGATGACAGGACAGGCGTGTGGTGGGAAGACGGGACCGTACGAGTTTGGTTCTTCTATACACCTGACTGTGGGGTTTTGTTCTGTTTTGTTTTGATTTGATTTGATTTGATATTTTGTATTTTTGAGAAGTTCGAGCCCCACTGTTGTCCCCAAAGAATGAAAACAACAAGCAGCCAGGGCAGGAAGAGGTGACAGGTTTTTGAGGAAATAAATAAGCCAATTAATAGAGATTACTTTGCACGGGACTCTATCTTTATAATCTAAGTGCTTTTTCTTCCTATGGACGGTTGCACTTAATGAACATGGGGAGGGAGGGAGGGGAAGCAATGGATGCCTGGTTCCTTTACAAAGATGGGAGAATCTGCACTGTGAAAGCCGTCTCATTATTAGAAACATGGAGAATATGCAAGGCTGTGAGAGAGGCAGGATGTGTGCAGCCTGCAAGGAGCCCTGACCATGATTAACTTCTCTCTGTAAGTAGTAAATAGCAGACAGCCCTGATCAGAAGAGGGATGTGTGTGATTTATCAATCTGAGCGACTGCTCATTTGCAGAGGAGCTGGAGGTCAATCTGGAAGTCTGTGGCCAGAGGAGCGGGAGGAGATTGCCAGGACTAAGAAGTTAATCATACCCCGAGACTGCTTCCATCTGTCTTGGGGCGACAGAGCCTCTGCACGGAGAGCAGGCATGCTTTATAGCAGCAGATCAGGAATTAATATTTTCTGTGGAACCTCAGGCATCATTTGCAGCAACTCGGGCTTTATAAAAATGGAGCATAATTTGGTATGAATAAATCACGCTCTGTTAGAAATATGAGGGGCTGAGGAAAAAATTCACTTGACTCAAAAAAAAAAAAAAAAGAAGAAGAAGGCTCAAGAAAGCCAATATCGACGCAGCCGTTGAAGCAGCGGCACTTGGAGGGCAGGCACGGCCGAGTGCTTAAATTGTGCATATAATCATTTTCTGAAATATCAGCATGCAACTCCCAGCCATGGCTACATTTTTATAGCTTTGGAGACACATCACCAGACTATAACCTGTCTGCCCATCTGGCAGACTCTCGGGTCCAAGATCCATTTATATTGAAATCCAAACAACTGCTGCGGATTTATTCATTTATTCCACAGAGATGCACAGTGGGATGCAGTGAGGGATGAAGTGCACCCTGTAAGAAGTGCTGCTTCTCGAGGTCTCCCACAGCCGGAAGCAGGGGTGTGGGGAAGCAGGGGTGTGGGGCCGGCAAGGAGAGAGGCCTCCTAAACTTGCCGCTCTCCGTTTTCCCCTTTCTCTGATAAATCTCATGCATGGAGTCCTATTTTCCATGGGTAAGAACAGACGGAAATGAAGTCGATGACAAATAGCCTACAATTAAGAGAGCTTCACCTCCCTCCAGAGCGAGTGTGAAATGGTCTGTGTCCAGAAGCAAGATCAAACGTGTATTAGGGGGTGGGCCAGGTGCTGGCTGGCTCAGCGGGGGCTTCTACTCCAGCTTCTTTTTGCTGCCCCCTCTAGTCCAAGAGGCCAGCTACAGCAGAACCAAGGGCATGTAGTGTGCTGGAGAGGGCCACCAGCTCACACATGTACCTACCCCTAGGCTCTGTTCTGCTCTGTCCGGTGTGAGGGAGGGCCACAGCTGCTGGGCACTGCTAACCAATCCCTTGTTCTAAAAACATTTTACCTTTATTCACTTATTATGGGCAACATTTGTGCCACTGGGTATCTGGGGAGGTCAAAGGGCAATTTGAGGAAGGTCCTCAATTTGAGAAGGGTCCTCTCCTTGCCTCTTAGAGATCCTGGAGAACAAACTCTGGTCATCAGTCTTAATGGCAAGCACCTTCACCTGCTGAGCTATCTTGCTGGCTCAAGTGGCCCCTTCTCTAAGCATCAAAAAGAAGAGATGGGGCATTTTTAAGGAAGTTTTAAACTCACAGCCCTCACAGTGTTAAAGCAGCCGATCGTTACCGGCGGTACCTACAGCCCTTGTTCTCTAGTCTTTCTCCAAAGGGTAGCGTTACTCTTTAGAAGCCGTATCATTTTATAATCGTCAGAACAGTCCTGAGGTACATGGAACCTTAAAACAAAACAAAGAAAAAAAGATGAGCAAACTAAGCCACAGGTACAGGTTGTGACTCAACCAGGGGCCACATGGAAGCAAGTGGTCTAGCCCAGGTCCAACCAGTACAATCTGCCATCCTCTCAATCGATAACGGCTCAGAAATGGTCAGACATCTCCACCTTAGGCTTGGCCACCTTTTGCATCCTCGATCTTTCTTCCTTACACATCTTTTATCCCTGGGAGGCTAGTTGGCAGTTAGGGGAGAAATTATTGGATGGATAAATGAATGAATGTATGAGTGCATGCATGAATGAATGAATGCATGAATTGATGAATGAGTGAATTAATTAATGAGTGAATTAATGTATTAATGAATGCATGAGTGCATGCATAAATGAATCCATGTATGAATGAGTGCATGTATACATGAATGAATGAATGAATGAATGAGTGAATGACGAACAAAACCAGTGGTTTGTGGTTACAGAGGCAACTCTGGGCTCAAAGTAGAAAATAATTTTCTGAATCTAGCTCCATGTCAACAATAGAATGCCTTGAAAGGAGAAATTGATGCAGAGGGACTCATCATTGGGGGTTCAGGCAGGTAGCAGCCTGCTTGAGAGTCAAGCAATACGATCAGCTATTGCATGGATAAAACAAGAGAGATATTGAACAACTAATAATAATAAAATCAGTCCAAAGGTAAGCAAGACAGTCTTGGTAAACTGCTCGATGCATTTACATTAGAGTAGAGTAAGTTAAGAACCAAGTGACGGGAAGAAAATCCTGCAGTCTCATCAGAAGGTTTCTAGCACCAAGTGAGGTCAGGTGATGACTGTAGCCCCGCCCCCATGACTTTAGTCCCGCCCCCACAACTGTAGTCCCACCCCTACTCTCATTGCAGTGATTTGTGTCGTGACAAGACTTAAAAGGTTCCCTTCTTGTCTACTAATGTATTCCGTGAACATTTACAGTTCTGAACCTGGACACTGGGTAAGGCACCATTCGAGGATCTACATGCCAAGATCCACTGTCCTTGACTCCCATTCCCAAGGAGCCCGGCATGTGGCAAAGAATGGATGGTCCTGTGCACACAGTTGTGTGTCAGCATGCTGAGGGCTCCTCTGCTGCTGTTCATTTAATCCTCACCACAGCCATCTCAGCAAGGAAGAAAGGATTTAACATTAGGGCCATAAAGAGAGGCTGCTGCCAACAGGACTCCACTTCCCTTCGTGTCCTAAAACTGCTTTCCCCTAAAATCCTACTGTGCCTAGCTTTCTATTAATAGACTCAGGCAACTTCCCTCCACATCTCAGAGTCCTAGGACAGTCTCTCTGACCCCAGGGCTGAAGCTTTCAGCCAGTTCAGCAAGGAAAGCCCCAGCCTTCATCCAGCCGTGAGGGAATCAGTGACCTTGGCAGGGTATGGAGCAGTCAGAAAAGGGGGCCCGGTGGGCGTGGTAAGCGTGACATGAAGGAAAACTTCATCAGTGCCCATGGTCAAGAGTGGAGCACAAGGACCATCAGTATGAACGGGATCAGGCTGCAGGGTATCCAGAGTGTGGCTCTGCCCTGTGGTGAGGGGGAGGCTGGAACCAGCTCCACAGGGTCTGAGGCACAGAACAGCATTCTCTTCAACTGCCTTGTCTTCCAAAGGAAGATGTCTTCTTCTATTAGCATTTATTTATTTACTTATTTATTATTTATATCTCAAACGCTGATCTAGCCTTTTTTCTCCTAAAACACCAAAGCCAGGGTCGTAGATGAGGTCCACTCATGCTTATGATGGACGCCTGGCCACGGCTTGTGTCTCTACCACCCTCTCACTTCAGCCATCTGGAAGGCTCCTCTGCATCATTTACTGAAACTCTTCCCAGTGATCGAAAAAGAGCAAATCTGGTTTTCTTTCTGTAGAGCAAGATAATCCTCATTATTTGAAAACCACTGTGTGGGGCCATATACAGAGCCGTATATGCTACATCTCCCTGGCCTGTAACAGGATCCTGTGATATCTATCCATCAGTACTCACAAAGGGAGACCCTCCACCCGCCCTTCTAGAAGGAAGCCACATAATTGTCCCTCACGGCCCTCGGGTGGCTATTAGCCCAGTCAGCTGCATTAACACTACATTAACAAGAGGCTACCACACAGGCTAGAGAGTCTAGAACTCTGCTTTAACGCTCCCCTCAACCCAGTACTAATTTCTACAATAAAACGAAATGGCTCCAGAGAAACCATTGAGTCCTATCAGGTAAATAATACACAGTTTAAAAGGTCCCAAGCATGTATTTCACACAACAGAAGAGAGCCAAGGAAGAAGTTAGTCTTCTGAGTAAATAAATAACAGGTTGTATAAAGCCACTAATTGCCCTTTACAGTGGTTTAGTGGGTTTGGGAGTGCTCGAGAATTAATACAGACTTGCCACCTGATGTCTGTCCAGGGACGGGTCAGCAGGAGGGTCCTCCGGGTGAAAGTCCTTTAACCCTTTTAGTTAGTGTCCACAATCGCTGAGAGCCCCAGCTCATGGGTGATGTAACTTTGTCTTCTCTAAAGAGAATAACGTGGTTATGTCGGTGCGGCAGTGCTACCACTTGATACCACTGAGATGACGGATGGAGAACGGTAAAAATAGGTGATTGGGACATTACAGGGTAAAAAAAAATCTATAGCTTAAAAAAGAAGATGAATAGTTCTATAGATACAGACTGAGATCCCTAATCCAAAATTCTCAGTTGCAAAATGCTCCAAAAGCCAGAACTTCTGGAGCACCCATTTAATACCACAAGTGGAAGAAGATTCCTTATTGGGAAACCTTGTTTGGTGCATACCTAAAACATCATCTCAAGTTACTTTCAGAACATATGTGTAAGATATGTGAGAAACAATTGGTTTTACATGTGTAGACTTGGGTGTACACACACACACACACCCCACAGACTCTGAAAAGGAAGTGAAATCAGAAAGCATTCTCACATCAGGAATTTGGGGAAAGTGGTGCTCCAAGATTACAACCGATGTGGCCTTTCGTCATCCACAGAGGAGATCAGTGTCCTCTCCTGGGTTTGAAGTTCTGGGTTCCCAACAAAGCACTGTTCACCTCCTTCTCAGATAGAGTTAGAAGTGATCCCGGCCTTCTGCACTGGGGATAGATCAGAGCCTGGTTCAACCCCTCTCCTGCTCCCACAGCCACTGTGACCGTGAAGTAACACAACTAATTGTCACTCTTGTTCAGGTGCATCACTGTGCTCAGGAGACTCCAAAAAGGAGCAGAGAGAGCCAAGTCCTCACACTTCAGTGACAGGGCTGTTGGACCACACCACACTTGCTCATTTTTACACATTGTCATCCTACACTATGGTCCCTTCCTATCGAGTACATCCTCAGACATTTGATAAGTTTAGATCCCAAGTCTGTACATTATTTTTTGCTTAGTCTTTGTCACTTGGTCAGCATATCCTGTGCCTTTTAACACCCCTGCAGTTGTCCGTTCTAAACCAAGGGTTTCAGAAAAATATAGCTGTAAAAAGTCTCTATTTTTTCAGTAGATAGCTGTGACAGAAAACTTGCTAATCACACAATCGCTTCCCCTTTAGCTTTTGCACTGGAATGCCACGTGAACTGTTTTGTGTCAAGTTAAATAAGAATCAAATGGCCACGAACATTGGACACACAGACTTGCTGTCCCACAGGGAATGAGTTACTAGTTGGTGATTACTGGCCAGTGATTTTAAAATGTTTAAACTGGTCACCAGTGAAGATGATAACATATAGTTCCTACCGGCCTTGAATTTGCAATCATTCTCAGTGACCCTGCTCTGGGAAATTGAGCTAAACCCAAAGAGGACCACAGAGTAACAAATTATATGGGGGTGTTGGTTCATGTGTGTGGAGGTCAGAAGACAGCCTCATGAGCTGTCTACCTCGAGGTTTGCGATGAGAATCTCTCACCAGCCTGGGTTCTGTTTGTCCCAGCTGGCTGGCCAGCATCCTGGTTGGTTCCTCAGTGCTGAGATAACAGCTACACCTGACTTTTTTTGCATGGGTGCTGGGGATTTGAACTCCAGCCCTGAGGCTTGCATGGCAAGCACTTGACCCACTAAGCTGTCTCCCCTACTCACCAATTATATATCTAACAAGTGAAGTTTTTAAAATGTTACATTTTATGTGCACATGTGGTTTTCTGAACACTTCTGTCCCTGCTGGTGCCACAGGAAGCCAGTTAGAGAAACAAGTGGAATGGTGTGCTAGCCATTTGATAGTCTGGGGTTATTGTTTTGCATTTCTGTCTTGTTCAAAGCTCAAACTAACTAGCTGTTTATAATGGGAGTTTATTTAAATCATGGTCCCAGTTCCTTTGGCTTGATTTTGTCTCCAAGCCCACAGAGTCTTCTTTCTCTGGCTTTACTAACCTGGCAGACCTTCTCCATAACTGCCCTTCCCTCTCAGAAATGTCCTTTGTCCTTTGGCCGAGTGTCTCTCTGAACTTGAAGTCACACAGCCAGTGAGACCTGACTGTCCAGCCAGCTGCTACTCTGAACTCAGGGCCTGCCCCTCTCCAAGGGACCTGCTTCTTTCATCCTTTGCTGAGGCAGCCTTGGCCTAGTGCTGGCTGCTTGCACTAGCTAGCTGGCCTTTGATGACTGTGATTTGGAGCCACTACACTGCCCTGGTGCCAGGGAAGGTTAATGTGTTCCCGCTGGCTGGGGCAGCCTGACCTTTCCCACTCTGCCCAGCTCCCTTCCCTGTGCTGGTCCCTAGGCCAATGTCTGGCAGCCACATCATGTCCTCACCCTGGCAGGCAGCATACAGTGCCCACCTCTGCTGTCCCTGGGCAGCATATGTCCCTTCAGGATACACCCTGCAGAGTTTATCCCAGATGTTTTAGAACAACCATCTAATCTACCAAATTCCAAGTAGATTTCTCTGCCTTGCCCCCTTGTCTCACTACAATTTTCCCATCTCCTTTTGCATAAGTTTTCTGCTCTTTATCTCTCTCCTCCTAAGAGAGAGAATCCAGTGTGACTATGCTCACTGTAGTCAGCTCAGCTAAAACATTGAAACAGGCTTGCTCAACCAAGGCCACGGCCCCTGTTAAATATCACAGGCCAGGTCAGCCTGCTTGTTGGCCCTGGTGTAGCAAATCAAATAGCGCTTTCTGAAGACCTTCCCCGGGCTGAGTCTGAAGCCCTGCCGCTCCCCCACACTGCCTCTTCTTGGCTTTATTCACCCTGTTCACAGCCAAGGAGTCATCGAGCCACTTGAGGTCACAGCTCTGCATCTTTCAATGGAGACAGTCTCCCTTGTTCAGCTTGCCTGATCCTAGAGCTTAGAGGAGCCAAGGCAAATAACACCACTCCGTGAGCACTGCAAATTGAGGTGTTAGTATCTGAGAGGGCATACGAAGAAACACCAGATTTTCTTTGAGTTACTGTCCTGGCTATTTTATGTAATTGTGAAAGGACACATGTTCCTCTGTGTTCGAGAAAAGATGGACACAAAGCACGTTGTTAACTCTCCCTCTCTGGATAGTAGGTTACCTCTGACCTCCTTGTGGGCCATGCTGGCTGGCTCGTTCAGGGTCTGTGTGTGGGCACCTTCCTGTCACTATGCCATGTCATCAACAGACAGCCTTCTGGGGCATGTGTTAGTGTCCAAATCTTGCACATGGGAAACTGAAGCTTCAAATTGTTGAGTCACTTGCCACCCAAAGTTAATGGGCACAGAAAGGGGTAGTGCCTGCTGGGTTTGCAAGGGACATGTGGCCTTGGACAGGGAAGGCCTGGCTCACCACAGGCTGATTGCCCCGGGCTCTGTTCCCTCTCCGCCCTACTTAATCCCTTAAAACAGTGCATACTTTAGCCCTCCCTTAGTCACACACAACACATGCCTGGGTGCTTCACACAGGGACAAGGGCTGGTCCATTCTCCGTCCCAGAAGATATAGTCAGCTGGAGATTTATGTGGCACAATATGCCTCATCTAGCCTTGTTATACCCAAGCAAGGAGGTCCAGGAATGCCAGCTATCCTCCTATGCTCTAAGCTTAAAGGGGGAGATGACAAAGCATTTGAAAGGTGTATGTATGCATTGGTTGGACTCAGACAGATTTAGATGGGGAAGCAAGAAGATGCAAGCCAGTACTGTTTCCTAAGATTTCTATTCCTAGGAGAATTTTCCTCTTCCAGCTAGCTGGAAACCTAGTATCTATTCACTGGTACTCTGAAAGGAAAGAAATTGTATTCAAATATACATCAGGTTTTCAAAATGTACACACACCCATGTATCACTGCTTTGGAGACCAGCCATCAGCCATGCCAACTTTCTTGCCCTAGCAAAATGAGGTGAAGCTTCAGAGCGGTGGAAACCCCATAGTTCCCTGGATATCTTGGATCGGTAATAAGAACTCAGCCAACATGCTTTCCTAAGTCCCCTTCCAGCCTTGGCTCTGTCCATAGGCCCATTTTATGATTTAGCCACAGAACTCTTCATTCTTTCATATGTAGCAACACACACACACACACACACACACACACACACACACACGAGCACGCACCTGTACTGTTCCTTCAGCATGGAACACTTTCCCTTCCCTGACTCCCTTCTCCTGCTACTCCCTCCAACCTAGTTGGAAACCTTCCCAAGCTTCAGCTCACAACTTAGATACCCGTCCCTTAGTCAGCCCTCCTTTTTGGCCATCCATCCACACTTGTCCTTTGATGATCCCTGTGGGATCAAGCAGCTTTCCACAGGTGACAAGTGTCAGGAAATACACGTCAAGTCCTGGCTCATCCGACACAGCCTGATGTGTGGCCCGGACACTGATGACGGATTTGATTTCTCAGTGGCTTTTCCCACCATGGCAGAGGAGAGAGTAGCAGCTCCCTCTGTCCACCTTGCAACAGTGTGTCAGACATTGGGAGAGACTATTGGGCGTGTGTGAGTAGGGGTGAGCTCTGTAAAAGTTAAAGCTGACCACAAACATGTTTCCTAGTAGCAGGGTTACTCCTAAGCAGCAGTGCCTAAACAACTTAGTCTTGACTGGTGGTAAAAGGCAGAAACAAGCACCTGTTCCTCCTCTACTCTTAATTCTTTACCTCCAACCTAGGACTAATATAACTATAAGTAATTAGAGAAAGTTCAAAGTAGCAGTCATAGTAAATATTGTTGTGTAAAAGAAATCACTAAGTGGCTATTTCCATCCAGAATTATCTTAATTACATGAAGCTCCAGCTATTTAAAGTCCCACCTCCACAGGGACTTTAATCTTCCAGCTGTAGCCATATTTGTTACCTGGAGACCATCCAGCACATTCTCCTTACCTAAAAGTAGCAGCACTCAAGGAGATAAGTAGCTGATAAATTAGAGACAAGACCTGGACCTGGATCCCTCAAAAGACTGTTGTGTGATTCACGAAGCTCAGCACCCTTGGCTTCTGTGGTTCTGAAAGATATAGTAGCCACATGTAACTCCGTGCCTCCAGATTCATGGTTCTGCCCTCATGTAAGTATGGATGGCATCCCCTTTGCTGGGTAAACCAGTGTGAGATTACACAGCATGAGGAGTGCTTGGTTTTTCGAAACATGCACAAACTGTTGGCAAGGCTGTAGAGAAACCGTAGCCTTCGTGCCTTGACTGTGGCATTCCTAATAGCACAGCCGCTGAAGTATAATGACCTCTCAAATTTAAAACAAACAAACAAAAAACAAAACAAACAAACAAACAAAAAACTGTCATCTAGTACCGTGCTTCACTTCTCGAGAGAACAATGAAGACCATGTCCTTAACTCTGCATGACTGTGACAGGTCTTCAGTGGCTCCTGTAGATGGCTTCCTGTTTTCTGACACCACTGTAGGGTTAAGTTGGTAATCAGCTTTCCCGTGCCAACGTTCCCTTTGTGAGCTTCTCACTGACTCCTATCCTGTGTCAGCAGGCTCTTCCCTCCACCTGAGTGAGGTGATGAGGATGCTCAGAAGATCCTCTACTACGGGTCTTTCTGAGGTGCCCAGCCATGGCGTAGCCTCCAAAAGGGTCAGCAATGAAACCCGGTTTGATGACCTTACAAGTCCCTGCATCTGTGGTGAGCTGAGGGCAGGTGTGCTCCCACACCCCTGCAAAGTCTTCCATTAAAGCCCTAACCCACACTCTCATAGTATTAGAGGTGAGAACTTAGGAAGGTAATTAGATTCAAATAAGAGCACAAGGTCCTGTGGTATTAAAAAATATACACAGGGAAGAAGTTATGTAGGCACACTGAGGAGGCTGTGGCATGCCAGAAAGAGCTCTCACCAACAAATGAGTGCGTTGGCACCTTGGTCTTGGACGTCACAGCCTTCAGAACTGCAAGAACTGAGTGTCTTATTTAAGCCACACAGACGGTGGTATTTCTTACAGCATTCAGAACAGAGAAAGACACCTATAACACTGTTTCAATTCTCAGTGAGCAGACAAACTAACAGCACCCCTGCACTCGCCTGCACGTCACCTTTTGAAAGGCAAGCTGCATCTGTTGCAGGAGCAGAGTGTGGCCTGGGGTATAGCTCAGAGGTGAAGTGCTCTTGCCTAACATGTGCAAGGCCTGGGTTCAGTCCTCAGCACACAAATAAATGCATATGGTGTAAAGGACGTGGCTTGTTTTCCAAAGGAATGATTTACCTTTTTGTAGTGTACGAATAAAATCCCACAAGAAGCACGAGCCTGGGAAGCAGGACCTAGGTTTGAGGAACTAGCCTTCCTTTCCGTAAAATATCACAGTGAGATCTCATTAAATTCCAACATCATTGCCAATAAGATTGCAACTCCCCTTGTCTTACTGTAAAAGCACTGCAGACTGTAGCTCAAGGTGGGCAGGGTTGTGCCGGTCATCATGCCTGCAGAACCCTAAGTAATGGCATTCTGCAAGCCTGGGCAGAGCCACAGCTGTCTCCACTCTTCTTTATAGACACTCTGGCCTCTTCCTATGACCCCTTCAGGAGTCAGAAATAGCCAGAGGGTGTTCAGTCATCAGGCCAGGAACAGGTTTTATATCAGTAGGAAAGTGGTCACATAAGACCCCCTGCTCATGCAGAAGCTCTGAGAGAAGCACATTAGCCCTGAATCTGGTGGCTTCGGAGTGGACTCACAATATTTTTACCACTGTGATGCTTCCATCTTCTGACTGTTCATCCATCCCCCACAAACGGTTGCATTAAGTTGCTTTTAAAATACAGCTCTGGCAACTTGAAGGACGAGTCTCCCAGGTCCCCGGACCTTCTCTGTCTGTGATTAACTGTAATTAATCCTCTTGCCTGTCATTCCATCTCGAATCCTGCCGTACGACCCACAGGCTGTGTCAGTTAGTAATGATGCAGTTTCTGGGTGTGATCCATCTTCCTCCCTCATCATCCCCATCCCCTGCTCTCTGCCTTGCTGCATGTGCACATGTGCTTATACCTGGGATGGGAAAGAAATACCATAGACCTGAGGTCGACGGAGTCGGCCCATCAAAAGCCATGAACAATGAATAATTTTATGGTATAAATGGCTTCTTTACGTTACCTACTATCCAGAAGGTAACTAGTAAGTCTCAATAGGTGTCCTGCATTTCATCTGGCAGTCCCACAAAAACCATGTTTCAATTCAAATACCATCAAAAAGGACATTTTCTGTAAAATTGTTTGATCTTGGCTAGAAATTACATAGGAAAAGTGAAGGGGCTGGGGGATGGCTCGGCGGGTGAGAGTGCATAGGGCCTGTCCAGAGAACCTTCCCGAGAACTGAGCTGAGGTCCCAGCACCCACACTGGGCAGCTCACAAGTCCCCATGACTCCCCATGGCTTCATCGGATCCAACAGCCTCTGTGGGCACTTATACGTGCACACCAACACACAAACCCACAATTTCTAAAAATAAAGTGAAATAGTAAATGCTTGGTTTATTAAAAAAAAAAAAGCAAGAATGAAAAAGTTTGGGATCTTGAAGGGATCAGAGTGTCCTGTTTTTCCATAGGTTCATTTATAGCTGATTTCCCTCTTTGAAGAAAAGGGGGAGGAGTGGCTCCACATTAGAGTATGCATTTAGTGTGTCTGAGACTCTGGGATTCATTGCCAGCCCCTGTCAAAACCACAGCTGAAGAACTAATAGAATAAGCATTGTAATTCCGGCTTATCCTATTGATTCTCTCTCTCTCTCTCTCTCTCTCTCTCTCTCTGTCTCTGTGTGTCTGTGTGTGTGTATGTATGTCTGCACATGTGCATGAGCTTGCATGTTTCTGTATGTATGTGCATGTGTCTGTCTCTGCTTCCCAGTCTTTCTTTCTGTGTGTCTCTCTATCTCTGTGTATGTGTGTGTGCGCACATGCATGTGCATGTCTCTCTCTGTGTATGCATGTGTCTCTCTGTCTCTGTCTCTGTCTGTCTTGTCTGTGTGTGTGTGTGTGTATGTGTGTGTGCGCATGTGCATGAGCGTGCATGTCTCTCTCTCTGTATGTGTGTGTATGTGTCTGTATCTGTTTCTCAGTCTCTCTGTGTGTCTCTATCTCTGTGCATGTGTGTGTGTGTGCATGCTTGTGCATGTCTGTGTGTGTGTGCATGTGTGTCTCTGTCTCTGTGTGTGTATCATATATATATATATATATATATATATATATATATATATATATATATATATATGAAGTACATATGGAACCTACTGGAGGTTATGGAACCTGCTGGAGGTTGTAGGTTGAGGCTCCTGGCTAACCTCCTGTCTTCTCTCCTCTGCCAGCACCTGCTCTGATAGGAAACACCAGACTGTCACTTTGTTTGAAGTGTAGGCTACTGCTGAACTTGTTCATTTTGAGATCTACTCTAATTTGTATGCTTGCTGAGTTAGCCATGCAAAGGACTGCTTTTGATAAAGCAGAAGCCACTGAGAATCTCAGGCCCGTTTCCAGTTGTGTTCAGGCTAAAGCGACTTTCCTGTTGACCTCTAATCACAGAAGGTCATAGGCAGAGGGCCTTACTCATGAGTCCTGGTCTTGACTCTGAGGGGTCCTCATTAGTGGGACTGTAGATGATGCTCGCTCTCAAACTCTGTTTCTTAAACACGATTACTCCCTTGGATGTCACTTCATATTAATTATTCATTGACTAACTTTTTCCAGCAGTAATTAATGAGATAAGTCACACAATGGAAACGGTAGTAAATACAATATCAAGCAATTACTAAAGTAGTAATTTTCATTCATAATTATTTTAATTACATGGGAACCAGCTTATTTCAACCCTGTCTCCACAGAGCTTCTTTTGAGCTTCTGAAACAGTTTCCAACTCGAGATTCTCTCCCATTCTGCCTTAGTGAGCAGGCAGAGGCGGTCAGGCAGATGGGTAGCTGGAAGGTATTAGACAGGGCCTGGGCTATTTGGAAGGTTGGGATCTCAGGAGCCTGGCTTTTAAAGAAAGATAAAGACAGAAGAAACCTCTGGCGTTAGCAAGAACAGCTAGATACCTGTGCAGTCTTACAGGGCTCTCCATCACACATCTATCTACCTACCTACCCCACCCACAGACACACCTTACTAGAGCTCTGTGGTTGCCATCTTGAAGTTCTTAATGGCTTTGTCTTTGATTTGTAAGGTCCAGTGCATTAATGGAACATATTCTAAAGCAAGTCACCTCTTCTCACATGACATCCCTCTCAGCCAGCAGCTCCCCTGCCCAGGCTCCTGACACCATCCAGGCTTCCCCTGTCCCTCCAGGCACTATTTTCATAAAGGGGATGCCCAGGCATGGCAGCAGTGTCCTGCGGCAAGCTGTCTGCATGACGGCATGTCCAGTGGGTGGCTGGATGGGATTGAGCTTCTCCCCCACCTATCCTAGGAGCCCGGTGTATCCCCATGTGAAGGTCACAGTGCCTCTGTGGCAGCCATAGAGCACAATATGAAATAACAAAAACATCGTGCCAGCTGAGAGACAATTCAAGAGGCAGACTTACGTCCTCGAGGGTGTAATGCGGTCCTTCCTCCTGCTGTTTGGACAAGGGGCTCAAATTTGCATTTTGTTCTGAGTAGTGGTAGCCATTCTCACTCTAGGGATGAGGAAGATGGTGGATGTATTGGCTGGCCATTAGGTTTTTAGGTTTTTAAAGTCTTAATGAAGCATTTCTTTAAGATTCCTATCTCTTTTTGCCATTCCTAGGTCCCAAATACATTTTGCTCCTAGATGCCAACCCAGATACACAGTGTTCTGTGTGCTAATGCCTAATTAATGACCTACCTCCTGGGAGGCTCCAACTTGCCTCTCTTTCATTGAGAAGGAGGGAACACCCCTTTAAAGAGAAATTGTAATGAGAATATCAAAGCTAAGTTTCCCATGGAGCTTCCCTGTCCACAAGGACTGTCTTCTGAGTCACCTGCTCAGCCGAGGCCTGGCGAGGTGTTTCCTGCCTCTGAGCACAGTTCCCTGGAAAGCAGGCTCAGGCCTGCTGGAAAGGCTCCAGCAGAGAAGGTGGGGTGGGCTGAGAGCTTTGTGGAGTTGTGATTCACATGGGGCAGTGTCATTTCTGAGAACCATGTTGCTGGCATTCTCGGTGATGATGAAGCTGAGTGTCCCGAAGCCCAGCCTCAGATCCTAAAGACACTTGGCAGGAGCTAGCTGGGGGGGCGGGGGGTGTCCCGGGCCTGCGACAAAGCCAGGGGTTCTTAGCCTCTTGGACATTCAGGCGCTGCCCGGAGCCACAGAAGAGCTGAGAGTAGAGTCGGGGCCCACAGGCTGGATCTAGCCCGGGGCCAAGGTGGGAAGCAGGGAGCCCCAGCTGGGTCCCGAGGGGACAGTCCTTGGCTTGTTGGCAGGCGGCTGGCTTGGCTTGGCGGTTGTGGCTGGGAGCACAGAGAGGCCTTGTATGGGAGATTAGACATGCCTCTATAGGCAAAGGCCTTCTCTATGGCAACCCGTGGCAGATCCCGATGAAAACAGATAGTCAATGGTTTTAAGGCATTTATTGTCATGGCAGAAAATGGATGAGTAAAACTGTACCCCAGTTCTCAGGGTGGGCCTGAGGTTAAATACCTTTTGCAGGGAGGAGTGTCTGGGAAGGAAAGCCTGATTGGATAAGTCTCCAGACCTTTAGGGACCTCATTAAAATGGAGATCTGTTGTGACCACAGGTCACATCCTCTCCCTCAGAGAAGCCTGTTTCCTAGGCTGAGCCACTAGTTCTCAGAATTGCTGAGTCCTGGAAACACTCCCCTTGGTGCCTCTGGTTTTGAAACATGTCTGCCTCCACTGTGTTCTTCTTACTTGGTTGTGGTCCCTGGACCCTATTTCCAGATACAGTCTGTCATCATAGTGACCTCATCTTTTAAAAGGCCCTCCATGGCATTTCCCACAGACATACCTGAGTAACAGGAACATCATCGCCCCATCGTCCGGGGGACAAATCCAGCTCTGTTTATGACAGCAAACAAGAGCACAGCTTGAGCTGATTCAGCGACAAGAAGTCTGGATCTCAGGTTCTGTGACTGGATTCCCCTGAGATTCCCCAAAGCTCCCCATCCTAAAATCTTGTGCCCCTGAGTGAGATACAAATTAAACGTCACAGGCTGATGACACTCGGATGCTGGCTTTGCTTTAAAACACAGCAGAGACATGGAATTGGTTTATTTTCAGAGCTCAAGTGAGGAGGAGGGTTTTCAGCTGCCAAACTTCATTTCAGTGAAAGAACCAGGCACTGCCATTGCCCAGGGCTCTCGTGGCCTCCTTTGCCCTTGATTGGAGCTGCCAGGCTCTGCACTGGGATATCGGGGAATTAAAAGAGGAGACTCTGAGAGGCCCTGTCTCAGGCTCATTGACCAGATATTACAGACATTCACACTATGCTAGTCATTCTTGCTGGTCCCTTCCTGAGCAGGCATGGTGGAATTCCATGGAATTACCAGATGGACAGTATGGGTAAGAACCAGCTCAACTCAGGTTATGGATATAGGTCATTGATAGAGGGCATTTTCATTAGCTCTGGAGGTCCTGGATCCAATCCCTAACACCAAACAATTAAAATGAAAATAATTTTATAAAAGAATCCAGGTAAACTATAGAAAGGGCTACATGGTCTTTCTTAGGCCGCCATGATATTAGCTATGTTTAAAAGTAAGAATAGCATTAATTATATGCTAGGTTCTGTGCTAAGAACACTCAGTGTTTTCTCATTTGCTACCTAGCAACTCTAGAAGGCTTGTTCAATTATTATCCCTTTCATACTCAAGAAAAATCTGGCTCAGAGATAACAATTAATTTCCCCAAAGTTACCAGGCAGTGGTGGCGCACGCCTTTAACCTCAGCACTTGGGAGGCAGAGGCAGGCAGATTTCTGAGTTTGAGGCCAGCCTGGCCTACCCAGTGAGTTCCAGGACAGCCAGGGCTACACAGAGAAACCCTATCTCCAAAAAAAAAAAAAAAAAAAAAAAAAAATTCCCCAAAGTCACCCAGCTATTAAGCAAAGTAGGCAAAAGTCCATCCAGGTGTGATTCTAAAGCCTGTGTGTCGATCCTTCCTACATGGCAAAATTATTTAAATATCCTCCACTGGGGTCAGAAAAGCCACTGATTTATTCCCATTTTCAGGGACAAATCCACTCCTCAGACAGTACATGGTGCTAAAAGCCAAGGCCCAGGTTCTAGCCCCTGTCTATTACTAACATTGAATGGTATTTGACCTAGAACAGATCCTTGATCCTCCACCCTGCCCTAGAGCTGGCTTTTCTACCTAAGTCTTAGGTTTATTGAAAGAGTCAAGAGAGGGGCTTGAAAATGCTTTTAAATACCTCTATGAATGTAAGCATGCTCGCTATTCAAAGGAGTAGAAAATAAGTTAGAAGAGAAAAAATAACAAGCAAGTGGTAGGAGTAATCGGATCCCAGTGAAGCTGCTTTTTAAAATGTAGTCAAAGAGCTTGGGTAAATTTTTACCACTACTTGGATTCTAGTGTTCCCACGGGGCAGCAGTCTGGGGCTGCACTGTCTCAAGAGTTTAAAACATACAGAAATTAATTTCGGAACCCTATAAATAAATCGGGAGTGGCAGAGTATCTAATGGGACATGGCTGTAAATGTTGCAGTTGCTGGAGGGCACCAGAGCTGCACCTCAAGGGACAGCCCCTGTCTTCATGGACCATTTGACTGGGCATGGGGCTGACAAGACCCATAGCTCTTAAATATGTCGTTCAGCATGACTTTTCTTCTACAAACAGACACAGGGTACAACCCAGAGAGCAGTTGAAGAGAAGGGGAGAGCAGTAAGTTACCACAGCCCAGACTCTCAGCACCTCATTGTCTGCAGGTAGCTGAGGAGCAAGCAATGGACTAGAGACATTCCATGACCACTCTTTTAACAGTAATGAGATTGGGGACAAATGGGTGGATAAAAGCAGACGGAGTTCTGTTCTTAAGAGTAGGTAAAATGAACATGCAAGGCTGTCTGTCCATGTAGAACACCACTGGCTCTGGGCAGCTGGAGTGTGACCCAGCCTAGGTTCTTAACTTGGCCTCCTCTCCCACCTCTCCTAGCATGGCCTCTCACCTGCACACCCAGGATCACATACATCCTCAGCCTTCTCTGCCAGGGGACAAGTTGTACTAGCAGGTCCCCGCTCTCTGACACCACACAGGTCCCAGGCTACATCACAGTTCTTGTCACCACAGTCAGAATACTGAGTTCTCCCGTGAAGTGTCACTGTAGACAAAGACACTTTTTTAATACAACATCACCAAATCCAAGAGGTGCAAATTCGTGTCACCATAGACACAGCACAGAGAGCTGCTGCTTCTTGGCCCTGGCTCTCCTAGGGCCTAGGACAGGAAGAGAATGCAGCACTGACCTTGTTCAGTAAGTCATGAGTAGGTTCCCTGGCCTTAGCCAGCCCAAGGCACTCAGATAAGATATGCAGAGGCTAGCCTAACTTCCTCTAGGACCCTTCCCCCATCTTGAATCACAGTTCAAAGTATGTCCGTCATGCTTTCTTCCCAGTAGTAAGTTTAGGGACCCGGTCTCGAGGGCACACCCTCCTGAAGGCAGGGCCAGTGGACTCAACATAGGCACAGAAACAGTTACATGGAGACTTCTAAGACAGACCTTACTGAGTAAATATTATTTTATACATTTCAAAACAGGTTTTAGAATGTCTATGTGATCCAAACATGTTTATATGTCCCAAAAGGAGCATAGCTATCTTTCACATGAATTTCTTTTAACGTTTAAAACATTAAAAACATTATCAGTGTATCATAATCAATTTGCCTCATAGAGGGTAATGAGAGACTTCAGGATGAGTTGCCTCTGTGACACAAGCAAGGATAACAGTTAAAATAAAATTAAATTTAAAAAAAATACTCCCTCCCAAAGCGAGAGACAAAGGTTTGTGGATTTGCAAATACAGTCATAGAATATGTGTAAAAGTTGAAGGGAGAAGGTGGTAGTAAGCTATAAGAAGTAAGCCCAGCCTTATTAATTACTCCCTGGATAAGTAACAGGAAGCCGAAATAACTGAAATAGTCTCGGGGCACTCAGAAGTTAGTCAGTGAAATTATCATTGCAGTTCTCCCAAATCTATAGAAAGAAATGGATAGTCAGACACAAAAGGCGCTTAGAACTGTAAGTAGGAATAGTATATTTAATATAGTACATTATCCATAAAAATCATCAACAAGCCCAGGAATGTTTGGGGAGAGAGCCAAGATGTTTGCACATCATTGTATTTTCTCCTTTATTTATGACATGCCTTTCTTCTTGGCTGGACAACATATGGGCATTTACCCAAATCGAAGTAAAAGTATATAATATAATCCAGAGCCATAGTTTTTGTGTCTTGGCCCATCAGAATGATAACAACCCTCACCACATTCTAAAAAGAAAAGCCTGCAAAAATGCAGGACCATTCCAGACACAGTAACAACACGGAGCTATCCCAGAACACAAGAACACGTGTTTCTTAACACATATAGTAGTCAGATAGAGGTGCCATGAACCTGAGGCTCTTAAACTCAAGAATGTTTTGGCGCTGTTGAGGCAGATTCCCAAGTCCTGGTGCCTGACTCACCTGCAAGAACAGAACATTATGAAGGAAACAAACCCAGGCATGACCACTTGACATCTCTGCTCTCTGGTATCTGAAACTAGTGGTCAAGCCTTAGACTCCAAGCTCTTCTCACACTGACATATGGACACAGCCTCAAATTCTCAGCAGGACTATGCATGTGGCTCTGTGGCCTGAGCCACGTCTCTGGACTTGGTGACATGTGTCAAAAAAAAATTCCCAGCTGCTCTAATATCATAATAAATGTCCAAGTTTATGAACTGTCTGTATTACTGAATGTCTTTGCTGTCAACTTTTATCCTTCCCTAAGGGCAGCAGAAGGTCCTATAGCCCTTTGGGTCCTGGGCAGTGCTATGTAAGTCTACTTTGTGGCTTTTACCTCCACCCAAGCCATGCCCAGCTTCTACCCACTGTACAGGGGCCATGCTGCTTGCTGCACAAGAGTTCCCAGGGTCTCCTCCAGGTTCCACATTCCTTCAGGAATGGCAGACACTTCTTAAGGAAAACCAGCATAGCTACCCTAAAGGCTAAAAAAGAGGGCCTTTAATGGGGGAGGAAGGGACCTTAACGTATCCGGAAAACAGAACATATTTACATAGAAGCCTAATTATAAGAAATGTTCCTTCCCCTTGGTATTCTTATATATTTATTCTTTTTTCTTTGAAATGTTGCTCACATACATTTCATGCATCTATATAATGAATTTTAGTCATTTTAATCCCACATTTCATCTTATAAACTTTGTAAGTTGCATCTGATTGCTGAAGCAACATTAGAAATACCATTACCTGATTTTGAATATTACATAGTAGATGCATATATTGAAATATCATCATGCATTTTATGAAGATATACAACTATTAGGTTATTTAATTTAAAAGAAATAAAAATTAACCAAAAAAGAAAAAGAGATAGCCATATTAGTGCCAAGTAAAGTCAACTTAAAAGCAAAATGAATTCCCAGGGACTGAGCGCAACATGACATAGTGACAAACAACTCAATTCCCATGAGAGGTTAGCATCAAATAACAACAGAAAAAGAGAGTAAATATAAAAGTATTCAAGATCTTAAGACATGACTTAGTGGTTAGGAGCACTGGATACTCTTTCAGAGGACCCAGGTTTGATTCCCAGCACCCACATGGCAGCTCACAAGCATCTGTAATTCCAGTTCCAGGGAATCCCATGCCTTCTTCTGGCCTCTGCAGCCACTAAACAAGTACATGGGACACATAAATACATATATGCAGGTAAAACACTTAAACAAAATAAAAAGAAGTTTTAAGTGCTCAAGTAGTTGAAAGCATGACAGTTATCATACAACTTAGTCATCATATCCCTTGATATAAGTCACAGAGAAATAGATATTTACATCGGCACAGAACCCTATACAAAAACCATTAATAGCAATTTTATTTTTAATGGTATAACACTAGAAACAACCAAAATGTCCCTCCATGGGTGGATGGTTAAATGACTATGGAATACTACTCAGTAACCTGGATGGGTCTCAGAACATGTGATGATTGTATTTTTAAAGTAATACACCCATTGGTAAGCTAATTGGAATAAATCTTATTTTTAAAAGGACTTAGACTATATAAAGTGTATAATTTACAAAACAACAGAGTTTTAGAGGTGAGAACAGATCAATGTTTGCCAGGAATTAGCACAGCTCTGGCAGAGGCAGAGAAGAAGCTTTTGTTCTGAGATAGAGTTTAGCAATGGCACCCCCGTGTGTTGGCAGAAATCCAAGCATGTGATACAACCCAGAGCTATATACACATTGTGCCATTGCCATTTTCTAGTTTGATACAACCCACAGCTGCACCCACACCGTGCCATTGCCATTTCTGGTTTGATACTTTGATTCATCTTATTACCTAAAATATAACCACTGAGGAAAACTGGGCAAAGGACACATGGAAGATCACTACTATTTTTACAGTTTTCAGTGACTCACTAATCATTTAAAAATGCAGGATTTTTTTTTTGTGGGGGGGGTGGTCAGAGGCTGGAGAGATAAAGAAGAGCTAAGAGCTTGGTTCTCAGCACCCACATCAGACAGAACACACACACACACACACACACACACACACACAAATAAATAAATAAATAAATAAATAAATAAATAAATAAGAATAAAGGTAGGCCATGATCATTAGTCCATTGTGCTTGCTTGCTTGTCTGAATCCCTGGTGAAATCATAGCTGAGTGTCTCTCAGTCTGTCCACTCTAACTGGAGCCACCCACACCTTCAGAGTACTGACCAGATATCAGCGGTGATTCTCAGTCCTGTGTCCTAGCCTACAGGTGGTTTTTAATGCTACGATGCAATGAAACCTGTTTTTAAAACTTCAGATTAGTACCAGTATTTTCAAATAAGGAGAACTAATATAATCATTGGAACTGGGGGCATCCTCCAGAAAGTCTAAGCACTGGACTCTCACATCTATTTATCAGAGATATTGTGGGGACGGTGGCACATTAAGCTATGCAAGGCTCTCCAGCCTCACAGCTTCCCCACTGGGGAGCCCCAGGTCCGGTATTATACCACTGGACAGTGGGCAACCTGCCTGCATATGTCACTCTTCTATGCTGCTTGCCTGCTATGTTAGCTTTTCAATTTTCAACCTGTATACAAATGGAAACCTAGGCATCCTCAAAGTATCAGAAACAAACAAACAATGGGGGTTAGGGTGTACATCTCTTGAGCTACTTCATAGCTACGTTTATTTGGGATCTGTTTATGGTAGATCTTCTTATGATCTAGATAATCTAATGATTCCAATCCTCAGAGTGGTCAGGAGCTCAATGAACAATGTGCTAGAGAAAACCAGAGGAGAAAGTGTTGGTTACATCTGGGGCATTGGGGAAAGCTCAGCAGGAGAAGATAGATATATCACTGTGTCTTGGTCCTCAAAGAAGAATAAAAGGAAGAACTAGAAGAAAGGGAACAAGGACTTCTGACACAGGGTGTAGCATGTGCAAAGCCCACAGCTTGGATGGGGCACAGCCACCAAGATGGTGAAAAATGGACACTGGTCATGGTACAGGGACTGGCACATGGAAATGGAGCTGGAGGCATGATAATGACCCAAGAGTAAGGAGCATCACAAGCCATGTAAAATACAGAAGTTGCTCCTCAGGGAAGGAAAACAAACAAGATTTGGTATAAAACTACAGTACCATCAGTTTGGATCTGGGAAGGGAATTCTTTCTACAGTGAAGTGCTTTGGCCTGCTTGCACCTCTCACTTCCTATATGAGGAAGCTTTAGATTAGCTGCTCTCGGGAGATGTTACCACTACAAGACTACCATCACCCAGGCCCTGGTGGTGGCTTGGAAATGGCATGTTTGTTGAGTTGTTATGGAATCCTTGAGAAAGGAACTAAGTGTTTAGTAGCCTTCAGATCTATATATAGCATGTGTGTCACCATCCCAGGAGACATCAGAAACCCCTCCCTAGTCATTTGTCCTTGGGAAACTGTGGTAGCTTGAGGGTATTTATTCAGGCAGGCATGAGACCTTGAGTCTTAACTGTGAGATCCAGGGTGTGTTCTTTCCATTCGGCATCTTTTCTTTTATGACCTGTATTTATACTCAGCCTGGGCCAGATTCTAGAAGGGATTTGGCAAACACACCCCCCCCCCCTAGAATAAAGCTGGGAATCTCTCAAAGGTGTGTTTGAAATATTTGAGTGCAGACACTCACAACACCAGCAGACCAGTTCATGAAATCAATAGAAAACAGAGACACACTCTGGGGAGCCTGCTTAAGTTATAGTAAATGGAATTTATAATACATTTTAAAACATATTTCTGAAAGGAAGAAATGTTGAAAGAGAGCAAGAGGTACGGAAGTCCTCTCACATTGGTGTCACTAGAGCCAGGAGATCTTAACTTTGTGAAAAATGAGATCTAGTTTGTCAGCATCAATTAAATCACTGATGTTGGGTTTTCCATTTAGTTATTCATTGTGTAATTGCCTGTGGATACCCAACTGTGCTGAGCTGTGCCAAGCTTTGGTGACCTAAAGACTTTGCTTTTAATTTGGAGGGGCTCCATTTGGTTTGGTTCTGTTGTCTGTGTGTGTGTTTAAGACCCAATCCAGCCTTAAACTTGTGGTCCTCCTGCCTCTACCTCTTGAGTGTTGGGGTTCCAGGTGTATAACACCCATCCAGCTGATACAAAGATGATTTCATAACCTCAAACACATTTTCAGTCTTCAGAGTCATTGGTCTTCAAATAGTATAGGGTCCAGATCTTAGTAGGTACTATAAGAATCACACAAAGTTGTATTGTCATGCCAACCAACCTGTGTAATAAATTCAGAAAAACTTCTCCTGAGTCAACCTTTTTCATGTGTCTGTGCATATATATATGCATAGACATGGTTTATGCTGTGGGCACATGTGTATGCTTGCTTGTGGAGGCCAAGGCTGGCATCAGGTAGCTTTCTTGATGGCTCTTTATCTTACTCTATTTACTGAAAAGGGGTGCCTCACTGAACCTAGAGATAGCTAGTTTGGCTAATCTAGCTAGCTTGCTAGAGGACTCCAGTTCTGTCTCCCATGTGCTGAGATTACAGGTAAATCATCACACCTGCTTGTAGATGGCTGCTTGGAGATCCAAACTTGGCAAGTTTGGGCCTCTTAGACTACTTTTCACAGTATCCCTGATAAACATGGCACCCAGGTGTGTGCTGGCCTTTTCCTTTGGGGATTTTTTTTAAGTTATTTATTTGTTTTATGTATATGTATACACTGTAGCTGTCTTCAGACACCAGAAGAGGGCATTGGATTCCATTACAGATGGTTGTGAGCCACCATGTGGTTGCTGGGAATTGAACTCAGGACCTTTGGAAGAACAGTTAGTGAACTTAACAGCTGAGCCATCTCTCCAGCCCCTTTGGAGATTTTTAAGTGTAAGCCTATGGCTGCCTTTCAAGAAGGTCTTTCTGATTTTTTTCCCCCTGAATTCAGTGACTCTAAAACCTTCCTCACTATTCTGAGCCAATTCTTCTTTGAGTGATCATCTGTAGGAGTGACCATGCCTTTTTCTGTCACCCCCAACTGTCAGCCCAGCCTAGGCAAAGCAGCTGCATGCACAAGGGGCCAGAGAAGTCACTGGCAGCTGGCCAGGGTGACCAGTTGTCCCCCAGGGATGCTTGCAAAGGCCACTCAGCAGAACTCTCTTTGTGGAACAGGATTAGATGAATAGATCATGGATAGATCTCTCAACCTGACAGCCAGCTGAGTCCTTCTAAGCCCTGCCTACACATAGGTGTTTTCTGGCTATTCATTCTCTCCTCAGATCAGAGGAGCATGAATGCTTTTGCTTCCTCTGAGATTACATCCAGATACATTCACCCTAAGTTGAAAGCAGTGTAAATTGTTAACATATTAATTCTATGAACACCACCAATTGTAGAGTCTTGGCTGAGTCCCTTTGTGAGAACATCGCTGCTGATACCCAGCATTTCCAGAGGATAAGTCACAAGCCCAGGGAAAGATTCAAATTGAACATTTCTCGTGCAGTTTCTACTAAGTACATAGTGCTGTCGTCTCACCTCACCATTAAATCCAAACTCTGGAGTCAAATACCATCTTAAAAGGGCTGTCTACATCTTCACTCCTGATCCCAGACGTATTGTGAGTCTCTCAGATCTTAAAAGCCAAGTGTAAAAAATAAAATAAAAATCTATGCCCTTGGTTCTCCCAGGTGTTTTAAAAAAAATAGTTATGCCAGTAAAATTTCCATTTAAAATATGTTTGTTTATTCAGGGTAGAGAAACAGGGACGTGTTTTTCTGCCAACCTATTTCAGATCACTGATTGTGTTTGCATCGTCCTGAGCTGGCTTGTCTCAGCCTTGAAGAAGGGGTAGTGACAGAAGAAGGCAGCCTGTGACTGTGTAAATGGCATATCCCCAGAAATGAAAGCCCCTCTTTTCAAAAGACAGCCCCTCCCCCTGCAGTACAGGCCACAAGGTGTTCCACCCACAATGAGGCCTCTATTGCACTTGCATAGGCTACACAATGTGAATCCAAACAAATAACATGCACTTATTGAGGGCATTGACCATAATTTTATAAAACCGATCAAAATAACCTTTGTTCATCTTTATTTCCTAGTCTTCAGCAAATCTCACCCTAGAGCAACGGTTCTGAGCCTTCCTAACGCTGCAGATCTGTAGTACAGTTCCTCAGGTTGTGGTGATCCCTAGCCATGAAATTATTTTCACTGCTACTTCATAACTGTAATTTTGCTACTGTTGTAAATCGTAATATAAATATTGGTGTTTTCAGATGGTCTTGGGAGACCCCTGTGAAAGGGTGGTTTGGCCCTCTTCCCCCTAAGCAGTCATGGTCCACAGGCTGAAAGCCACTGCTCTTGCTCTCTGCCTCTACCATCTTCTTAATGAGGAAAATACTTCTGGGCTATGTGTAGGTTTGCTTGTGGTTTTGTCGATTTTGGTGTGTGTGTGTGTGTGTGTGTGTGTGTGTGTGTGTCTGTGACTGTG
>JADRCD010219269.1:26575-42468 GCA_019843815.1 Montemys delectorum
TATGTCTGAATGTGTGTGTATGTGTCTGTATCTGAGTGTGTGTGTGTCTGTGTGTGTGTCATATTGCATCCTGTATCTCTGCTGTGGATGATGGGGGGGGAAGCAGGGCAAAGTCTGAAATGGGGAGTCCACAGTGGCTCCCAGTCTCCACTCTGGGTACCTGGATGCTGCTTACCACTGGGAGAGGGAGTCGGGAACCAGGGGTCCGAAGTCTACCTTTTCCCTGAGGGTGCCTGAGCACCAAGCAGGGGGCAAGGGTGGATGGAAGCAAGGATGAGCAGAATCCAGTCTGATTGGGAGCGAGGGCCCGGTGTACTGAAGGGGCTAGAGGAGAGAAAGCCTTCCTTGGAAGCATCTCTTCAGTGGAAGGCCTTCCCCTCGGCAGTCCTTAATGAAGCAGCTCTCTGAGACAAGCCTGGCTTGTGCAGATTGCTTCATTTGATGGTGGGTGTATACACATACACTTTATTCAGGGTGACCCAGAGATTTTAGTGGGAAGGGATACCCAGGAAGGGAAGGTCATTGGCTGAAGGCTCAAGGCTACCTAGATATCTCATTAGCATGGAGAAGAACTCCAGGTGTTACACTATGTGACTGAGTGCCCGTGGTCCTTTCATGTGGGGTGTCGTGGTTACGAGTTCCAGACCAGGTACAGAGACAGTTGGGAAATGGCTCTACTCCTACCGTTCTCAAATCTCTGAGAGTCCCAGGATTCGAGCTCATTCCATCTTACCAGTTCTTATGCCTGTCTGGTAACATGGTCCTACATGCAGTGTGTGTGTGTGTGTGTGTGTGTGTGTGTGTGTGTCTGTCTGTCCCAGTGTTTTAGGAGGCCAACAAAAAAATATATTAGTATGGATCCCAGATGTTCCTGTTAGCTGACTCCAAGTTGCACACACCACACACACACACCATACACACGTACACACATATACACACACCCCTCCACACATATACACATACCCCTCCATTCAGCCAACTAGGAGGTAGATGTTCGTCCCGAGAAAAAAGATGTATTTTAGTCCTTTGAGCATGAACTAGTCCTTCTCCTCTCCATCTCAATATCTAATATCTTTCCTCAGTGCCAAACACCAATGACAGGATGAAAATAAAAATCTCTGCAGCTGAGACAAGGTGTGAGCCTGTGGCTGTGTGATGTTGAAGACAGATAGTACGTGTGGACAGACAGTGCATGACATTGGCAGGAAGGAGTGGAAAAGCAATGGGGTGTTTATGGTCGAACTCCAGCTTCCCCTAACTCGGCCATCCAGAAAGACGCTTTTTATTGCCAGATTCCCCAAAATGGTTTCCTTCCTGTAGCTTCTGTAAGAGGAGCAGAGACTCCAGTATTTCCCTCCTCCCAGCCTCCACAAAGGGGACTTTATGAGATTACCCTTAGATAAAATTCTGAGACTTAAGGGATGGGTGAAAGGGGTCCTAAACCATGTCCAGTCTCCTTGGCACTTGAGACCATGAACCCTAAGGAGCTGGAAAGCTGTGTCCTCCATGGAAGTCAGTCCTGTTGAAGCCGTGGTCACAGTTGGGAAGCGACCAACAACTGTTTGCTAATGAAATACTTCAAAATGATGAGCATTTTCTGAGTTTAGAATTTAACCTAAGAGGGACGCATCCGTAAATGTTTCAGTGAATGTGTGAGCACTCACATTTTCTTTTTGGCTTACGCACTCTTTGATGGATATGTGATATCTGAATTTTTGTGGCTGGTGAGTTACTGTTTGAAAAAGCATGGATTGAATTTTCCTGTTGAAAATATAGGGACTGCGTGGCAGATCCTAGCACATGTGTAATTATCGGGTGTCAGCCAAGGATGCCGTTTCTACCTGTTATAGGAGTGATTTTTTTTTTTTAATGTTGTGAAGGATCATCAATTCCTTCGTGGAGGACTGCAAAGCTGCTGTTCACACACCATACCAGCGTCCATAATGAGCACAGCACTGGATGCTTGAGTGGAAACAAGGAGGGAAGCAAGATGTCTAACTTTTGACAGTCCCCAGATCTGTGGAAGCTTCCAGCCGCCATGAAGGCTCACGGCAGAACCCTGTGGCCTTTCTGCAGTTTCCTTGCCATGAGACATTTTCCTCTAAAAGCAAACAGAGTTATTTTTGACAGTTTGCAAAATATTCTGAGGTCTTTGGATTCTCTCGAATCTGTATGGGGTTTTTCTAAAAAACCGTTCTCAGAACAGCAGCGACCTTGAAAGAAGCTGAGGGTGCCACACCACCTCCCTCTAAGTAGCCACGCATCAAACTAGTGCCCAGTGGCAAGTGGGCACTGTTCGCTCTGTTTTATTTCAGAGTCTAATTTTGTCTGATTTTGACTGCCTGGGCCTTGATGGTTGTCCTGAGTCCAGGTCCTGTTTGACAGATGTGTGCAGTCTGTTCCTCCCCTTTCCTTTGCCAGGATGGCAGCCTGCTGGTGTTTCCTGTTTGCTTATTTGGCTTTCTTTCCCTTTCCTTCTTGGGGGGCCTGGTGGACTGGCAGCTCCGTGGTACAGCAGACCAACTGTAGAGGTTCGGCGCCATCCAGCAAGGGCGGCAGCAGCAGCAGCAGCGGCGGCAGCAGCTCCTCCAGCGACTCAGAGAGCACTTCCGGCTCCGACTCCGAGACGGAGAGCAGCTCCAGCGAGAGCGAGAGCGAGGGCAGCAAGCCTCCGCACTGCTCCAGCCCCGAGGTAGGCAGCAGCTGCTGGCTGGAGGCCATCGAGTCCCCAGCCCTGGCTTTCATCCTGCCTGCCTACCCACCCTCCTGCTGTCCCCATCCTGGAACAACCTGAGAGCTGCTGGGCTTTGGGTCTCGGCTCTATTCCCCACTGTGTCCTCTCCCCTCTGTCTCACGATGACACTGCTTCCTTTCAGATGCAAAGCATCAGCTTTTACTGTCTTGGAAAAAAAAATCCGCTGTTCGGCTTCCAAAATTTTCCCCATATGCTATAAACATCACTGACAGGAAATAACCTATGGCTGGGGTCTCTCCCCCTCAGGGTCATCCCAGGCAATAACGAAGCAGAGAAGTTTGTCACTTGGAAAGTGTGACCACCCGTAAATCACAGGCCAAAGAGTTTTATGGATCGGGCATGCTTAGAATATTACCTTCCTGCAGTTTGTCACGGATCAGAAGAACGGGGGCTATAAATATTAATAAAACCCCTTTATTGTGTTTTCTTTGTGAAAATATAAAGGGGAAAATTAGCAACCACCTACAAATAATAATGAAACCTTTTACAGCTGTGATCGGTATCTAAGGGGAAGATTTAGGTGCCTCATATAAAAACATTATAAGGTACCAATAAAAACATTGCTCTTTCTACTTTCAGTGGAAAGGGGATAAAAGCGGTAATTCAGAGCCCAGATTCTTGGGTGAGGGTGGAGTCCCCAGTACTTAGACCTGTGGAGGCGAAAAGGTGGGCTTTGGTTTCTAAATAGTGAATAAAAACAGTTTTCCCCTGAGAATATAAACAGTTGGCATCCCTGTAGATTGTGGGGTGAAAGGCTTTGCTCACACCCCCTGTGACATCCAAGGGACCAAATTCCTAAATATGTAGACCCACTCGTGAAAAGTCCAGCAGTGAGAAGGGAACACTGTGTAGGGCATCCACACCCGGCATCATCCCAGTGCCACACGTGGAAATAGTAATGTTCTGGTTCCAGGTTCACAGAGGGTTACACACACACACACACACACACACACACACACACACACCAGCTTTTGTTTTATGTCCCCACACCCTCCTTCCCTCCTCAGCACCTCTCTGCTTCAGGGCAAAGCTTTCCATTCATACTAAAATGAGCCTTCTCCCCAGTGTTTTCTCTCCTCCCCACAAAGTCCTCTCGGGTTGGCCTAGCACACTCTGTGCATCTGTGCGGCTGTGTCTGCCTACACATAAGAGCTTAGGCCTCAGCAGCGCTAACAGATTCATTTTAACCTGGCTCTTCCCAGAAACTAAGCCACGATCCCTCCCTCATTATTCATTTATATATTCTGTATTCACTCAATAAACATTTGTTGACCAACAGCCACAGTACTCGATGTTGGCCTGGGAATAGAGCAGTTACCTGAGAGAAAGTGTCCTGTCTGCCCAGAGCTAACATTCCCATGGGGGTTATTTGAGACAGAAAAATATAAGAATTAAAGAGAATAAAAATGAAGGAGGTAAGTGAACTTTATTAGTGTCCACCTTGTGCTATAATTTTTTGAGAGAGTTCAGAATATTGAATTATTAGAAATGACAGAGCTAGAGTTAGAGCCATTGCTAGAGTAATTGCCTAGCAGGCACAAAGCCCTGGGTTCGATCTCCATTGCCATAACTGGAAGAGGAGAGGAGGGAGAGGAGAGGAGATGGAGACAGTACTGGGTCCCAGGACAGTGCAGGAGCCAGGGCTGGAGTGAACTGAAGGGAGTGTAGTCCCTGAAGTGCCTCCTATCCAGGTTCGTCTTTGTGACTTTGCTGGTTAAAAATCACAAGTGACAAGTCTTGGTTTCACATTAGAACTTGAATCCTGAGGCTCCTGGGTTTCGTAGAGTTTTGCTTGAGAACAGCAGGACACTCTCTAAAGGCATCAAGCCTAGAACTCCAGGTGATGGATAGATCTCCTCTTGCCTTTTCTTTCTGAAAGTCTCAGAGGTCCCTGGCTAAAAGGGGGGGGGGGGACCTCTGAAGTTTTTAAGTTCTTGGAGAGCATATGAGCTTTCCACTTCTTTCCTACTCTGTGTAGAGAGAAGGCAGACACTGAGTAATGCATTAAACACACTACTCAGAGTTCCTTTCTGCCGGCCAGGGACATAGACTTGTTGGAATAAGAGCTGGATTCTTTGAGCCTTTTCCGCAAGGTTGATGTAGACACCCAGCCTGGAGGAAGGAGCAGTTTGTAGGTAGATGAACATCACAGTGCCAGGGAGCAGCAAGACTCTGCTTCCTTAAAAGGTGGCTGGCCTCGTCTGCCTGTCAGACAGCACGGAGCCCTGTATTACAAGCCTCTCATGATAGGCTAGCTCCGGATAGCCATATTCCTCCAGCCACTCCTCAGACCCACTTATGCTGCCTGAAAGCAAACAGCCTCAGCCCTTGCTTCCTTCCAGACCACCTTTCCATGGGCGGGGAGGAAGCCGAAGCAACCACGTTCTGGTGTACCTACAGTCTTCTTCCACTGTGGCAGTGCTTAGAAACCCCCACTGTGCCCCACGGAGGCCCCTAAGAACTGTTCCTTAAGGACATGATTGCTGAAAGCCACTTCATTGTGTATGAATCACTGCAGCACGACCAGGCTGTGTTAGCAAGCCTGCACAGCAGAGCTTGTTAACATGCATATCGCAGTGAATCACCTCTGGGCTGACCTGGGCTGGACTGTACTCTGCCTCATTTTTGTTTTTGTTTTTGATTGTTTTTTCAGCTGATTTTTCTCTCCGGGGCTTTCCTGGCATTGGGCACGGGCTCATTCACGCTAGTGCTTCTCAGGGTTGGAAGCCGCCTTTCCGTGCTCTTGCCACACTGACAGCACACAGGGTTTCCTGGCCCGGGGTTGCCAGAGTCCCTGTAGAAAGATCCAGGTCACATCGTATGAGTTCTTGGATAAAGCAGGTTAAGTCTGTGTTCTTTATATTGGATAGCCTCCGACCTAGATATTGCACTAAGCCTTTTTTTTCCCTTGTGGCTCTTCCCTAGTGGATCTGACCATGACAGATCTTCAAGGAAGACTTGAACAGAAAATATGTGTTAGAAAATAACACTGCAGATTCCTCTTTACAACCAGTAGAAGAAACGTGAAGTGTGTTACTCTTGCTAATGGATGTACAGCCTCTTGTTAATCACATTCCTCAGGGGCACATGGTAGTTAGTGTGTGCTGTAAAGGAGTAGTAGAGTGGGGATGTGTGTGGAGACTTTGTATATGAACCAGGCAAAAGACTAATCAGGGAAGAGAGTTGTAGCCATGCATACAAGGCAGTGAACCCCCAGGAAACAGACACAAACCCTGGGCAGAAACCTCAGTAATACCTCAGGAAATGGAACATCAACAGTGCATAGTTGTGGGATAGGATTTGAAGTCTCAGGCTTTGTCTTCCCCTGAGTACCTGTTGTTTGAGATTCCATGACCAGAATGACCTCCCCTGCACCGTGGTAGCTTCAGCTACAGCGCTTCTCCCTAATCTGTGAGGAACAGAGGTAGACCTAGTTCCTTTGTTGAGAGAAGAGGCATAGCCATCAAGCTTACAGGCCTGGCATAGCTGCTGCAAGGCATTAAAAAACTAGCCTGAAAGCAGTGTGGACAATGTTGAAGCTACAAGTCACACACCCGGGAAACAAATACCGAAAAGACTATGCTGCTTGATGTAATCGAGGCCAGCAGACATTGTTCGCAGGAGTCGTGTTTTCTCTGAAAAGTCTGTCTAAAACTCTCATTTTAGGTTCAGGATTGACATTTCTCAAAAGATTGAGATCCCTTTCATAAGGCTACTCAGGGAGTACTGGAGGAGGGGAGGCAGCTTGTGGGGAGAACTTGCTCTGTACATGTAGGTATACATGAAGTTAGTCCTGCCTGGGAACCAGGCAGCCTTGGCATCTCACAGAGCCCCTCTAAGCCTCATCCACAAATTACAGATAGCATTTCTTATCTGTAAAGATTAAATTGGATGATATATGCAAAGCGGGAGGCATCTTGTAGGTGCTCTTCCAATGATAAATGATCCCAGGATGATGGCTCTTGAATGCCAGACTGGGAATTTGGGTTTTGTCTAAGAGGCAATAGGAGGTTATTGGAGACCCTTGAGGAAGAGAATGTGATTTAGAGCTGTGTTGAAAATGATACTTCACTCTGATTCATTCAGCTCTGAAGTACAAGGGGAAAAAAATGACCCCAGAGTACATCTGGCAATGGGCCCGTCCTAAATGTATCAAATTCTACAGTTCACTATCAGCGGTCCCACTCTGAAGTTCCAGTGTGACTCTTCCCATATGCAGCTGTGTTTGCCTCACACAAGAGCTGAGAGCAGTGGAAGCCTGGGAATGGGGGAGGGGCATAGGGAACCAAACACAGCAACAGGTTAGCATGAGCTCTGTGCTCTGTCTGGTAGCTCAGTCCTCTCTGTTACTTGTTACTTGTTACTCTGTTACTTTGTTACTCTGTTATTTGTTCTACAAGGCCCCTTCTGCTTCCACATACCACTCCCTTAGAGACACTGAAACATGACACAAAGCATTTTAGGTAAACAAACTTAGACACCATGGATGTTTGTCTCCAAATGGGTTTTCAAAAGGCTGTGGCTGCAGCTCCCTTGGTAAACTGCTTGCCTAGCATATCTGAGGCCCTGGGTTCAATTCCCAAGACTATAAACTAGATACAATGATCTCTCACTTGGAACTCTAGCCCTTGAGAGGTGGAAGAAAGAGAGTCAGAAGTTCAAGGCCATTCAAGGCTATTTACTAAGTTCAAGGCCAGCCAGATTCGGTTCCCCTTGGCAAGAAGCTGTTCTGTTCCTATCATCCCGTTTGCTGCCGTGGCAGCCTAATCCAGGCAGGCACCCTCCACAGGCTTCTCTGCTTTCCCTTTCTCTTGAGAAGCCACCAAAAAACAAACAAGCAAAAAACAAAACAGAAAATCACATGTGACACTCAGAAGTAGCAGGAAGGTGATAGCTTGAGTACCCAAATCCAGATGCTCTAAAATCTGCAACCTACTAAGCGCTACTATGAGGCCACTGGTGGAAGACTCCACAGTAGAACACTCGGTTGCATGTACACATTAAAACTGCACAAAATTACCACCAAGGGGTGGGGATATTTCTGCAAGTGAAGTGTTTGCTGCATAAGGGTGAGGAGCTAAGATGCAGAACCATAGAAAGCCAGGCATGGTAGTAACTCGCATCTGCAATCCTAAGCTTTCTGCAGAGAGATGGGAAGTAGACACAGGAAAATCCATGGGAGGAAGCTGGCAAACCAGCTAGCTATGGACAGCAGAGACAACACCAGAGAACCTGGTGTGCATGCACAGCTATGTATGAAGTTTAATGACTTCTACATTTAGACTTGGGTTCCATCTCTAAATGATCTCATAATTATATACAAATATTCCAAAATCCAAAAATAACATAAAACCCAAAGAGTTCCTGGCCCTGAGCACTCAGAATAAGGGAGACCAGGTCGATCTCATCTGCTAAGAATGACCAGCAGGGTGTCCCTGCTCCCCAACACAGCTGTGCTTGGTCACATGCTTGCTCCATCCCCTGATGTTATCAGAGGCTTCCCACCACCCTGAACCTTGTACCCTCGCCTCTGTGGGCCTGTCTAGTATCCTCATGTCTCAGATACAACTCTCCCCTTGTCCACTTAGATCTGTAACAGCAGCCAGAGCCCCGGCTCAGCTGTCTATATGTACCTCATTATGAAAAATAAATCTTGATATGAAGAAGGTTATGATAGAAACATCTTTCTCTCACAGAGAAGAACCTGACTGATTCTGCCTCTAGGCTTTTGACTGAAAAGTTTGAAACACAAAGCTAAGAGGCTGGAGGTGTAGATCAGGGGTGTTGTTTGCCTGGGATGTGTAAGGCCTGCTACATCATCTCAATGATAGATGATTGACAGATTGGTGACAAGTGAGTGATAGGAAGACAGACAGACAGACAGACAGACGGTAAATGACGAGTAGGTTAGGTAGGTAGGTGGGTAAATAGATAGGTTGATTGATTGATTGGTGATTGATGATAGATAGATAGATAATGGGTAGATAGGAAATAAATGATGAATAAAGTAGGTAGATAAGTAGGTGATAACCTGACTCAGATAGACAAGCTTGTTCTAGGCCACTGGTTCTCAGCCTGTGGCTCATGGCCCCTTTAGGGATGAAATGACCCTTTCACAGGGGTCACCCAAGACCATTAGAAAACACAGAAATTTATGTTGTGGTTCATAACAGTAGCAAATTGCAGTTATGAAGTAGCAATGAAAATAATTGTATGGTTGGCGGTCACCACAACATGAGGAACTGTGTTAAAGGGTCACAGCCTTAGGAAGGTTGAGAACTTCTATTCTCCACTAGTGTCTGGTCCCTAGAGTAGCGAATGCTGTGGATTCAGAGAGAAGAGACCATACAAAAACATTAAGGAAATAATTACTGTGGTTCTTCAAATGTTTGACCCATGCCATTCTCAGTCCATGACTCTCAAAAGGCCCCTTTTCTGTTTATTTTATTAAATTCTAGCATTACAAAATGAGCTTTTATTAGAAACCAACGTTCTCTGTGAAACCTTCACTTTTAACCTGTTAGGAACACAAATCCTTACAGACTCCGATCAGAACTGGAGACCTTGTGAGGGAGGGGCATCAACCCTGCCTCTCCTAGTCTGTTCCTGAGAATTCTGTGAATTCCATGCACCTCTGCATGAGCTGCTCCGTAGTTTAAAACTGTGACACCCACGATTTGCTCTAAGTTAGAAAACTGTCTCCGGGAGATTTGCTCTAAGTTAGAAAACTGTCTCCGGGAACTGTTTCTGAGTCTCCTGTGTCCAGACATTCCTAGCAGAGCATGGCAGAGCAGGCAGAAGCAGGCTGGGGGTGGACTCGAGGAGCCAGGGTTAACAGGGCACCCCAGACATCTTTTTCAATGTTGCTGCTTTTGTGGTTTAATACCTGTGGCTTACTTGCTTCTCTGCATAAATTATATGCGACTGGGGGAAGGGACCTGGGTTCTGGGTTTGAAGATTTTCCCAAAGATAACAAGTCAAAAAAAAAAAAGAAAGAAAGAAAGAAAGAAAGAAAGAAAGAAAGAAAGAAAAAACGGAGGGTGGTGGCGCACGCCTTTAATCCCAGCACTTGGGAGGCAGAGGCAGGCAGATTTCTGAGTTCGAGGCCAGCCTAGTCTACAGAGTGAGTTCCAGGACAGCTAGGGCTACACAGAGAAACCCTGTGTCCACCCCCCCCCAAACAAAAGAAACAGAAAAAGAAAAAAGAAAGAAAGAAAGAATATTATAATATTCAGGGGCCCCCAGTTAAGTTCAGAGAGTCTCAGATTTAATCTCAAATATGGGAGTATATGTGCAAATATACATGGATTGATATATCCGCATACACATAACGAACTGTTTAACACTTAGAAGTCCTAGGAGTGAGCTGGGGAGGTTCGGTGCCGTCCTGTTGTTCTATTAAGTAGACTTACTTGAAGCTGCTTCGTGGATGCGGAGAAGCCAGGGGCCAGCTGGGCAGCCTCTGTACCCGCAGAGCGCTGCCCCACATACCTGCGTTTCCATTTTGTTTGTTGCCAGCCCATTCAATTTTCTTTTGCTTAGCAGAGAATGTCAAGATCAAAACAGCCAGGGCCCCTTTCAAGTGAGCCTGTTATAAAAGCTGTGTTGTTTGTCCCGGGTGTTCTGTTTTCAGGCCGAACCTGCGTCCTCTAACAAGTGGCAGCTGGATAAATGGCTAAACAAAGTTAATCCTCACAAGCCGCCAATTCTGATCCAAAATGAAAGCCACGGCCCGGAAAGGAATCAATACTACACGCCGCCGGTGAAAGATGAAGGGCAAGACTGCGGGAAACTTCCCGAGATCTGCCAAGCCAGCCTGCGGGACAAGGAGCTCAAGACCACCTGCAAGGAGGAGCAGCGGCCGAGGACCGCAAACAAGGCCCCTGGCAGCAAAAGTGTAAAGCAAAAGTCCCCACCCGCTGCGGTGGCTGTGACCACAGCTGCCCTGCCACCCGCGGTGCCCAGCGCACCCACGGAAAGCGCGCCCGCGCCCACCCGCAGGTCAGCGGGCAAGAAGCCCACCCGGCGCACGGAGCGGACCTCAGCCGGGGACGGTGCCAACTGCCACCGGCCTGAGGAGCCAGTGGCCCCAGACACGCTGGGGGCAAGCGTGGTGGGACCCCTAGAGCCCCCCAAAACCAGGCCCTGCGGTAACAGCAGGACAGGCCACCGCAAGGAGCTGCGCTCCTCCGTGACCTGTGAGAAGCGACGCACGCGGGGGCTGAGCAGAATCGTCCCTAAATCCAAGGAGTTTATTGAAACAGAATCTTCGTCTTCCTCTTCCTCCTCGGACTCAGACCTGGAGTCAGAGCAAGAGGAGTACATCCTTTCCAAAGCTCCGACCACCACTGGCAGTGAGCAGCGGCTGAAGGAGGCCGCCAGCAGCAGCAACAGCAGCAGCACCTCCAGGGCTTCTGTGGGCTCCATCAACGCCAGGACCACTAGTGACATTGCCAAGGAGCTAGAGGAACAGTTCTACACACTGGTCCCCTTTGGCAGGAATGAACTGCTTTCTCCACTAAAGGACAGCGATGAGGTCAGGTCTCTCTGGGTCAAAATTGACCTGACCCTCTTGTCCAGGATCCCAGAACACCTGTCCCAGGAGCCTGGGGTCTTGAGTGCTCCTGCAGCCAAGGACACTGATAGTGCCCCAGCCAGCCATGCATTAGACACACCTGCTGAAAAGACTTTGCCAAAATCCAAGAGAAAACGCAAGGTAGGCCTAGAGTTGGGAGGAGCAGTCTTTCTCTCTCTCTCTTTGCATTGGAGGGCGAGGGGGAGATCCCAGATAATAAGCTGCTGGTCTCGACTGTGGGTGTCTGCAGTTGTGTGTCCTCCAATAACTGCATAAGTGGTTGTTATACACACGTAAGGAAGTACCATCACATCTTATAGCTGTGGATACTTAAGCACTGCCGCTGGCCTGAAGAAATGATTATTCAGGCAAGATTTATTGAGTGTGCAGATCCAGGCAGAATGCAGGGGATAAGGGAGACTGATTAAATAAGGTGACTTGGAAGTAATGTTAGACAATCCTCCTAGCCAAAATGAAGGTATTCCTTATTTTGGAAGGGTATATGTCAAAGGCATTGTCTCTCCTGGTTATAGTCATCTTTATTATCAGCAAGAGAATTTATGATACAGGCACATAATGTCTTTCTTCACATAGTAACAATAAATAGCTTATCCCTATAAAGTAGAACTTGAACCTTGGAAAAGAAGGGCCACCAAAGACTAGCTTCTTCCTTTGTTCTTAATACATATACAAAGGCTTTTTTCAACGTTTTATATACTCTGTGTGTGCGCGTATACACACACACACACACACACATACACATCAGGGTCAGAAGACAAATTTGTGAGAGTTGTTTATTTCCACAACATGGGTCCTAGGAATTGAACTCAGGTCATCAGGCTTGGCAGCAAGTGCCTTTTACCTTGCAGGACCAAACGTGTCAATTGCCTGTCTGCCAAGAACAAGGGAACTAGCTTCCCATTCAGTAGAGAACATCACAATTTCCTGTGCCACCCATTCTCCATGGGAGGGCTGGAGAGGGCAAATGACTAACCAGACTCCCTACACAGACTGACACAGCTGGGTCTCCCCTACTGAAGCTCCATAACTGACAACCAAGAACTTATAGCTGGCTTTGGACTCTTCATGGGGCCATTGTAACAACATGCACTTTGAAGATCCTCTATGGCAGAGGCTGCTTGACACAATCCTAGCTAAAAAGAGTCAAGTTCTTTATGCCTTTTATGCTTGCATTTTCTCCTGGAAAACAACCCCATATAGTCCTGGGGATACCACCCAGGATTAAGCTCTTGTCTCCCCAGAAGTAGCTGGGGAGTATATTTCAATTGTACCCTGACACTGTAGAGTCAAACACATTTGTGCAGCAAGAACCCAGCACAGGTCCTATCTTTCCAAAAGGAACTTTAAAGTGTTCAGGGCTGGAAATTGTGAGGTGGAAGTAAAGCACACCAGGCAACAGCCGCTGCTTGCCATTCACTAAAGGCACGCATGACTTTAAAGAGGCAAAGCTGGGGTTTCTCACCATGGTTACTCCAATAAGCTTGGGCAGAGCACACCTCGTATACTTTATTCTGATACCAGTAAGGGATGAGGGGTAGTGGCACACAGGCTAATTCAGGCCAGGTCTGGTCTGCAAAGCTAAACACTAAGCAGCTCTCATCATCCATATTTTGATTACAACATGCTATCTTTCCCTTCACTAAGCCATGCATAAATCTAACACATGTCCTCCTAGTTCACTGAGTGGACGCTACACCAAGGGCTCGTTCTCTAGAGGAGCTAGGCAGGGACACCTCCCAAGAGGCCTTGCTGTGAGACCGACAGTGTCCTGCAGCTCACTGGCACCCCTCAGAGTCCAAAGCTGATTGACTTCTGCTTATTACCATCCAGTGTGACAATGAAGATGACTACAGGGAGATAAAGAAGGCCCAGGGAAGGAAGGACAGTGCTTCACGCCTGGCCGCCTCCGCTAATAACACCTTGTCCGGCGGCCACTGCAACATGACCATCAGCAGGTAAGCCTGTTGTTCCCTGGAAGGTAGGGGTGAGCTGGAGCAGGCCACTGACTCTGAAAGTCACGTGCTGTGTTGAGGAGACTGGAGACCCTTTGGATTGTTGTAATCTGAGTCTGCGAGCTTGCTTCCCTCAGATTAACCAAAACTGATACTTAGGTCTAATGGTAACCTCTAGCTCTGCTTTTGACAGCTATGGCAGGTCCTTCCATGTAACCAGAGACCAGCAACCAGGCAGCACAGCTCTGAGCTCTATACTCCCCAGAGATGATCCCCCCCCCCCAAATGTGATAACCAAACAATGCAAGCTAGTATTTTAATAGTAGCTGCTACGGACATAAGAACAAAAAAACCCCAAGGACTTAGGAAATCCTCACTTTGAGTCTGCAGGTGATATACCTAAGCTCTTGGGCGTAGACAAATTGTGGGCTTAAAAAGGATGTGTGCTCCCAAGGTCAAATCACCACCCAGTGATTCCTCTAGAGGAATAGCACAGGCACCCACACACCACCTCCCTCTGTGATAAATGGTCCTCCAGCAAGGCAAGGTCCCAGGTATTCATTAAAGCAAGTAGCTTAGCTTCAGTCATAGAGGCTTTTCCATTTAGAAGCACTTCGGCCCAGACCCCGCTGTTCCTCTGCTGAGACACCTCTCGCTCTCCCTGACTATACATAGAGGACTTTAAAGGGGAGATTAATGGTTCTGCACAGCACATAAAAATGTAAAGTGAAAGGTTGGGGAAGATGTAGAGCAGCGCTGAGAGTCAAAGATGAAATTGGAGAGCAGAGGCACACAGGCCCACGGTGCTGTGGGGATCACCTTGAGGATGCTGAAGCCCTGCACAGGAGGGAGCAGATACTCAGTGCTCCCATAGTCCTCTGTGCATTCCCAAGGACTAGGGAAATGGGAATAGAGGGACTTTGCCCCATGATCTATTTCTCTTTAATGTGCAGAATGTTTTATGTGTATTTGTCAGTGCATTAAATAACCCTATCTAGTGACAATTGTAACCGCTGCATAGTGATGAACATGGATGGTATTTCAAGGTGTCTATAACAACTGTGGTATGACAAGAAAGCATGGTGGTTTCTGCTGAGGCACAAGTGTGGGTGTCTCTAAGGTGACTCCAGCTTAACCGTTCTTCCAGTCCTTGCCCTTGCTTGGGACTAAAGGAGATGCTCCAAAGAGAACTGAGATGTTTGAGAGTGACGATGATGGTAGGACCTTTCTGCCAGCCAAAGTCATGGACCTGGAGTTTAAAATCTCTTGCCCTCACACTGTCAGGCAGAGCCTCTCATATCTGATTGCTTTGCTAACACTAAGTAGCCAGACAATGTGAGTGAGAACACTTAGCGATACAATGTGAGCAAACAGAATAGCATCTCGCTGGGAAAGGTGGTCCCTGAAGCTCTCGGATTGTGCTTCTGGCAGATCCACCAAGTTTTACCACTGCAGGAGAGCATAGAGCTGAGCGCCCAGCTAGCTCTCCAGAGGATGCTTCTTTGGTCCTCTATGTAAACTCACAATGAAGAAGAGGGAACAATCAGATATACCCATGATTATATTTAATGTCATAATTTGTTCTTCATGACACATAAAGAATGTAAAATAATAGACACTTAGAAGCAGAGTTTTATACTCCCATGTCAAGAAATGATTGCTTTCAGGCTTCCCACCACCATTCTTAACATCAGCATCCTTCCCTTCTGCAGGCACAACTTGAGACTCACCCAGAACAGTTGTCTATAACATGTTATAGACTGAGTACTTTTAGAACCAGAAATTCTGTCTCCGCGCATATCTATTTGCATGATGTTAAAGAACTTTGCTGTTTAATTTAGAGGCCAGTACTTAAGATTCCCACTGTGACTACCAGCTAAGGAAATTGCTTTTGAAGTGACTTAATGGCTTGTTTGCTCTGATAACCAACACATACAATTAACCCATCAGAACCCCAGGAGTCACAACTAAACCTTCATTGGTTTTACGGTTTTGTTGTGTAAATTGTATTAGGTGACTCTATGGGCATCTTTGGTTAGCAGTGATTGACTCTTTCAGGATAACATATCCTTCACAAGCAGTTCTTCTTCCTAATGCAAAACACATAGATCCCCAGCAAGAAGCATCGTCATAGACACCGTGAGACCTTAGTGTAAGTGAATCTGTCTTCTCTGATGGTTGATTTGGAGAAATTGTGTTTAAGAATAGGCAGTAGTCTTTAAGGTAAAAGTGAGAGCCAAGGCTCAGAAATTGTGGTTTCAGGTACCAGTTGCTTTGTTCTGTGTTTATTCGATCAGTGTGTGGTGAATTCTGAGACTCCGTAGTTGGAAGGTGGCTTCAGGCCTTGGAGTCACCCTGGTGTTCTATGACTGTATCCTACAGACTCAGTCACTGGCCAGTGGGTGCCCTCTAAGAAACTAAGAGCTCGGTTTCCTGCTCTTGATTGTTGCTTGGCTTTTCCAAGCTACTCAGGATCATGAGGAAAAGCTTGTTTCTTCAGTATTTCTAGACACCTTGATGAAGAACTGAGAATGTGGACATGTTACTCTTCTTAGTCCTTCAAGGTTACAGTGTATCCTGATAAAAAAAA
>JADRCD010219271.1:0-36644 GCA_019843815.1 Montemys delectorum
TTTTAATTTTCCATGGTGATCTGATAGGAAGAAGGAATTTCAGTTTTCCTGGATCCCCTGAGATATGCTTTGTTTCTGAGTATGCACTAATTTTGGAGAAAGCTTCATGCAGTTTATAGAAGAAGGGATATTCTTTTGTACTTTGGTAAAATGTTTTGTTCTATCTAACATTTCTCTGTTTAATTTTTGCCTGGATGATGTATCGTTGGCGAGAATGAGATACTGAAGTCTCCCACTATCAATTTGTGAGGTCCCATAAGTGATTTAAGCTGTAGTGGTGTTTATTTTAAAAATTAGGTTGTCCTTTTGTTTGAGACATAGATTTTAATAGTTGAAATATCAGCTTGTTTGTTTTTTTTTTTCTTTTAGTGATTTTTTAGTGTCTTTCTCTATCTGGATTATTTTTGTTTTGAAATGTATTGTGTTCGAAATTAAAATGGTTTCACTTGCTTCTTCAGTCTATTAACTTGGAATATATTTTTCTAACCCAATAACCAGAGGTAATAACTATCCTTGATTTTGAGATGTGTTTCTTAGATCCAGAAAGAAAAAAATGAATCCTGTGTTTGTACCCACTCTGATACTTGTGTCTTTTATTGGGCAAATTGAGACCATTGATGTGGAGAGATATCAATTAGCATTTGCTTATTCTTGCTATTTTGTTGTTTGGACAGTTATTGATGGTGGTCTCTCTATCTCTCATTCTCTCTGTCTCTCTGTGTCTCTGTCTCTCTGTGTCTCTGTTTCTCTATGTCTCTGTCTCTATGTCTCTGTCTCTGTCTCTCTGTCTCTATGTCTCTGTCTCTATGTCTCTGTCTCTCTGTCTCTATGTCTCTGACTCTCTGTCTGTCTCTGTCTCTGTCTCTCTCTATGTGTTTGCTATTGTTCTTTGATTTTCCTTATCAGAGGTTATTTCCTGTGTTTCATGGTTGTAGTTAATTTCTTTATTTTAGAGTTTACTTTTCTGTATCTTCTGCACAGCTGGATTTGTATGTAAATATTGCTTAAATTTGGTTTTATATGACATGCTTCATTTTGTCCATCTATGGTGATTGAGCATTTTACTGAGTATAGTGGTCTAGGCTATTATCTGTGGTGTGTTAGAGGCTGCAGCTCATTTGTCCAGTGCCTTCTGGCTTTTATAGTCTGAATTGAAAAGCCCAGGGCCTGGTGGATTCAATGAAGAATTATTCATTCAGAGAATATTCTTCAAATTATTCTACAAAAGAAAAACTGAAGGAACATTGTCTAATTCTGTTTACAAAGCCACAGTTACACTAATACCTAAACTACCCAAAAATCCAACAAAAATTACAGACTAATTTCCCTTTTAGACATAGATAAAAACTTTTCAATAAAATATTTGCAAACGTATGACATCTTTGTATCTTTTAATTAATGAATTTTTTATCATTAAGATATTGTGTGTGTGTATGTGTGTACTTATGTGTGAATTTCTAAATTAATTTATATTCAAGTTGAACTCTCTATTGATTGCAATCAAAATCTTTTGGTTTAAAAGATGACTCTGAGGATGCTTCTTGTATTACATTTATGGCTTGCATGTCAGATAGTTCACTATAACACATCAACCTTCAGTCCACTTCCTGACATGTGCTCTGTCTTTTGTATCACAAAATAAGAATGGCCAGTATTCACATCTAGTGTTTTTGAATTAAGTAGTACATACCCAACAGAAGTTCTATTCACCATCTTTGATCTAAGTTTAGTTGCATAAACTGAAGTTCCAAGAAAAAAATGCATCTATGTTAGAGATTTTTTAAGACTGGGAGACTGATTAGAACATATTATATTGTAGAAAGTTGTTAAGTTTCCAATCCAGAGCCATACTATCTCAGCCAATGTTTACCCCTCTTAATATCCCTTCCTTGTAGATGTCTGTGTTTGACCTGCCACTTTTGGGAACAGTAGTAAAGCAGGAGAATTAGTTTTGGTGCTTATGGAGAGCTGATATTATCCTGGGTGAAAAGGGTATAGGGAATCAGTGTTTAATGTGCAAATAGTTTAGTTTCTCAAGATAAAAAGATTTGGAGATAATTTTGTTCCTCATTCCTGACAGGAGGCAGAGGAAGGGAGGGATCTGGGTCAGAGAGTGGAGGCAAAGAGAAAATGGGGTAAAGGATCAGGTATCAGAAGAGACAGGAGAGAAGTCCAGAGGGTCAGAGAATTAATAGAAATATGTAGCACTGGGGGGTTGGAAAACAGGAGGTGGAACCACTAGAAAGTCCTAGACTCCAGGGCTCATCAGAACCAGTGGGGATGACATTAGCCAAAATGGCCAACAGTGGAGTGATAGAACCTGAAGAGATCATCTCCAGTAGATAAACATGGGCTCCAATTTAGGTATGGGGCCACCCATATATTTCAACATTTTCAACCCTGAATTCTTCCTGTCTAAAAGAAACACAGGGGCAAAAATAGAGCAGAAACTGAAGGAAAGGCCACCCAGAGACTACTTCATCTAGGGATCTATCTCATCCACAAACACCAAATCCTAATACTATTATTGACAGTATGATGTGCTTGCAGACAACAAACTAGTATGGCTGTCCTCTAAGATGTTCTACCAGGACCTGACCAGTACAGAAGCATATACTCACAGCTAATCACTGAACTGCACCCAGGGACCCCAATAGAAGAGTTAGGGGAAGAACTACAGGAGCTGAAGGGGATTGCAACCCCATAGGAAGAACAATTAACAGGACCTCTCAGAGCTCCCAGGGACTAAATCACCAACCAAAGAGTATACAAGAGTTGGTCCATGGCTCCAGCTACATATGTAGCAGATGTCTTCCTTATCTGGCTTCACTGGGAGGGGAGACACTTGGTCCTGTTGAGGCTTGATGCCCTAAAGAAGGTGGTTGCCAGAGGGGTGAGGATGGAATGGGAGGGTGGGTTTGGGAGCAGGTGTGGTAGGTAGTTCATGGAGATAGGTACTAAAGGGGGACAGCATTTGAATGTAAACAAATAAAATAATTAAGAAAAAAGAAAAAGAGGTTTTGAAGATAACAGCGTATTAGCTACTTTTTTTGTTGCTGTGATAAAATACCATGCTCTATATAACTTATAGAAGGGAGAATATATATATTATCTTATGGTTACAGAGGTGTTATGTCCTTAATGGTGGATACACCATGGAAACAGATCTTAGATGTTGTAGCAGGAGTAGGAAATTGGGGTTTTATATCTTAAACTATAAGAATAAAGCAAAAAGAACACACTAAGCAAGGATTTAAGCCTACTCCCAAGTGACATAATTATTTCATCAAGGACACATAGTTTTCTCAAAACAATGTTATCAACTCAGGACCATATGTTCAAATGCCTGCAACTAAGGGGGATCTTTCTCATTTAAAGCTTCATACAGCCCTTCATTTCAAGGAAGTTAATGCAGGAACTTATGCAGCAAGTTATATTATACACAGACTCAAGAATAAAGAAAATAAGCATAGCATAGTTGCTTGCTTACTCTCTTAGAGCTTTTTACTCATTCACACTGTTTTATACTTATGGAGTAGTATTGCACAAAATGAGTTGTGTCTTCCTATATTAAATAACAATCAAGAAAATCCATAATAAACATGTCCACTAGCCAACCTGACCTAGGAAGTTCTTCCTTAAGATTCCCTCCTCAGATATCTCTAGATTGTGTTAGTTGAAAGCTAAAACTAAGGAACACAGAAGTGAATATGAACAAAATACATTGTATGCATTTGTGTTTTAAAGGGTAAGACAATTATCTTTAAAAACAAAACCTTTTTGTTGTGATTAAAATATCCATTGTAAATAATTCTCATAATTGGTATTATAAAAATTTTCTGATTTCTATCTTATTTGTGTTTCATACCTAATGTGAAAATTAGCATTGCATATGAAATCCATTTATTAAAATGTCACAACACATGATGAATATTCTAAAACTTATGTATTATGTTAATCTTCTATATTTGTCCTTATGAACATTTGAAAATACAGAAAACTAAAATTCATTTATTTTTCTTTAAGACTGCACTATTTTCTATCTTGTATTCAATCTGTTAATAAGATGAGAAAGTTCTTGGAATTTCTCATACTTGAACGTTGTGTAAGTAAATCAAATATATTTACCAAAACTCTACTGAATCTGAAACTTTTAAGAACATGTAAGTAAAATATCATGTAAGTAAAATTAACCAATATGAAATTATAAAACATCTGAGTGATCACTTGTATAAACTGTGGTTGTATTTCTCTAAGCAAATTTTGAATATGTTTTCTCCAAATATGTACATTTAACTTTTAATTTTCCCCAGGAAATAAAATCACCTTGAGAATACACACCCATAAAATATTAACAACATAATGGTCTTGAAATCTTCCTTCTCTTATCTCAGCCTCTCTATTAGTAGTATTGTTTATTTCATGTTTTGACACTGTACTATGGTTTTCAGAACAGCTTATATATTTCAAAAGTATTTATATACCCAAGGGAGACATAAACAATTAACTTGGGAGGTGGCTTGTAGGAAAGAGAACAACAAAGAGTGAGACTGAATGCTTTGCTTGACATTTGTAGCTCTTGTATCAAGTTTGAAGAAGAGGACTTTATAAGTTACTCTTTCTCTGAAATGAAGGCTTTTCTAAATTATCACAGCTAATGAACCAAATTCTTATCCTCACCTAATGTCTGTGCCACCCTCCAAGCAGAACCATTGTTCATTGAAACAGTTGGTGAATGACTTTATGGATAGACCATCTTAATACATACACCATTTCTTAAATGAATGTAACCTGTTCTCTGTGGGCTGAGAATAAAGTTACTCACTCAAGTCAAATAGCTTTGACCAGAGCAGGAAGTCTGTATCCAAAAATCATGACTACTATTCATTTCTTGGTGCAGCAGAACTGTCAACTCTTAGATTAGCTACGATGGAGGTAAAGTCCTTTGGTAATGTGAGGGTCATTGAAGTACAGCCTTATTACAATGAAATCCAATGTCTAAAAATTGTTCTTATTTTGGGCTTGTACCACAATAAGAGCCAAGATTTTAAACTCTACTAAATACAAAACAAACAAACATAAAGACTTTATATATTTATGTTCATTTAAGAAAATACTTGCAGTGATGTATTATTTTGAAATATACAGTTCATATGTTTGGAGTTATTTAAAATTTATATTGAGAAAAATGTATTTTCACTATTGCTGTAGATGAGCATCTACATAAGACTGTTAAATTGATTGTTGTTTTATATCAAACAACTTTTATAACACTCATTTTTATTGTTATAATATTTTATAAATTTTTAGGAATATGACAAAAAAGATATTGTAGGTATTGAAGGGGAGTCTCTGGGAGGAGTTGGGGTACAAAAGGGAAACAAGAATGTGATTTAATTCTATGTACTTAAAATATGTTTTGAAATGTTAACAAATTCAGATAAATTGAAATCATGTAAAAATAAAGTAAAATAAAATAAAATAAAACAGTCAACAATAACAATAGTTGGTCCTTTGAGAAAATAAAAAGATAAACAAACCCTTAGCTAAACCAACTAAAAGACAGAGTGTAGAATCTGGCCAGGGATCTACTCGGGTCCGTGGGTCACTTTGGGCTGGAGGTTGGACTAGACCTGTGGAAATAAACGGGCAGAAAAGACACGGAGGGATGCCAAGAAAATGAATCAAAGCGACATTTACTTTGGAGTGAAGTGGGTATTTATCTCCAGGGCACAAAAGTGAAACCAAAACATCTGAACATAATATATGTATAACGTAAATACAACTCTAGATTGTTAGATGCCTAGTTCTCAGCGGAATCATCTCTCAGGCAGGAACATTGTTTACAGTAAGCACATGTCTTCAAACAGGAGACTTTGGAGAAGCTAAGAGCAAGTCCACCTCTAAGTTCCAGGAGGAGTTGCAGTGTTTGTTGGCTATTGTCTCAAACCACAGGGGGCCGGCTACAATACCACGCTGTTCAGCTACTTTTGCTTTCACAGTTCAGGCAGAGGAAATTCTGCTAATTCACTCACAGCATTCAGGCAGTGTGGGGAGAAGGCAACAGCAGAGAGAGTATCCAAAAAAAAAACCCAACCCCCCAAAAACAACAACAACAACAAAAAAAAAAAACAAAAATAATAACAACAAAACCACAATCATAAATTAAAAGTGGCATATAACAACAGACACTGAATGAAGCCAAAGAATTAATAGGTCTTACTTCAAAAACTTATATACTAGAGAACTGGAAAAACTAAATGAAATGAATGATTTTATTGATAGATATTACTTATCAAAGTTAAATCAAGATCAAGTAAACAATATAAATAGACCTATAACTTCTAAAGCAATAGAAGCAGCAAAATAAAAAACAAAAAAAAAAAAACAAAAAAAAAGCCTAGAGATAGATGGTTTTAGTGCAGAATTCTACCAGACTTTCAAAGAAAAGCTAATACCATAATACCAACACTCCTCAGAGTATTCCACAAAATAGAAACAGAGGGGAACACTGCCAAAATCATTCTATGAAGCTACAGTCACCTTGATACCCAACCATATGAACACTAGACAAGGAGAATTTCAGATCAATTTCTCTTGTAAACATTGATGCAAAAGTACTCAATAAAATAGTCACACCAAATCCAAGAATTCCTCAAAAATATTATCCACCATGGTCAAGTATGTTTCACCCCAGAGGTGTAGGGATGGTTCAGCATACTAAATTCCATCAGTGTACACACATGATCATCTCCTTAGATGCCGAAAAGACCTTTGCCAAAAACCAACACCTCTTTATTTTTTGTTTGTTTGTTTTCTATTGGACTTTATTTCATTATTGGCAGTCTAGAATTTACATATTTTTATTAGATGTTTTCTTTATTTATAATATCTCCTTTCCCAGGTTCCCCTTCAAAAAGAAAAAAAGAAAAAAGAAAAATAAGAATAAAAAAAAAAAAAAAACTAAAACAAACCCCTATTCCCTCCCCATGCTTACCACCTCACCCCCTCCTGCTTACTGGCCCTGGCATTCCCCTAAAAGTCTTAGAGATAATAGAATAAAATAAGGCAATATACAGTAAGTCAATAGCCAACATCAAATTGAATAAGGAGAAACTTAAAGAATCCCACTAACACTGAAGAAAAGACAAGGCCATGCATTCTGCCTGTACACATTTATCATAGTACTTGAAGTTTTAGCTACAGCAACAGGACAGCTAAAGGAGATGAAAGGGCTACAATTGTAAAGGAAGAAGTCAAAATATTTCTATATGCAGATGATATGATAGTATACATAAGTGACCCCAGTAATTATATCAGAGAACTCCTATAGATGATAAACACCTTCAACAATGTGGCTGGATAAAAATTTAATTAAAAAAAGTAGCCCTCCTTTATACACATGATAAATGGACTGATAAATTAATAAGGGAAACAACACCATTCACAATAGACACAAAATATAAAATATCTTGATGTAACTCTAAACAAGTAAGTTAAAACCTGTTTGAAAAGAACTTCAATTCATTGAAAAAAGAAATTGAAGATGAAAAGATATTCCATGCTCATGGATTGGTAGGATTAACAGTGAATGTGGCCATCTTTTTAAAAGCAATATACAGAGTCAATGTAATTTCAATCAAAACTGCAACACAGTTATTTATAGATTCTGAAAGAATAATATTCAACTTTATATGGAGAAACAAAAACACCCAGGATAGCTACAACAATCCTGTACTACTATAAAAGAACTTCTATAGGTATCACCATCCCTGATTTCAAGGTGTACTAGAGAGCAATTTTAGTGAAAATGACATCATATTGGCTTAAAAACAAACAGGTTGATCAGTGGAATAGACAGGAAGACCCAGAAATAAACTCACACAACTATGAACACAAAAATTCATGACAAAATAGCTAAAACCACATAATGGATAAAAACAAGCATCTTCAACAAATGGTGCTTGTCTGACTTTACGTAAGTATGTAGAAGACTGCAAATAGATCATTATTGTTCACCATGTATGAAACTCATATAGAAATAGATCAAAGTCCTCACAATAAAACTAGAAACACAACAAAATAGAAAAATAGTAGAATGGAAAGTGGGAAGAGCTTTGAATGCATTGTTACAAGAGACAACTTTCTTTTTTATTAGATTAAAAAACAACTTTTTTAATGGATATTTTATTTATTTGCATTTCAAATGTTATCCCCTTTCCCAGTTTCCCCTCAAGAACCCCCCAATCACATCCTCCCTCTCCCTGATTCTATGAGGGTGCTCACCCACCTACCCAACCACTCCTATCTCCCCATCCTGTCATTCCCCTGCACTATTGCATCCAGCCTTCACACTAATGAACATCTCTCCTTGCACTGATGTCCAACAAAGCCATCCTCTGCTACATATGTGGCTGGAAACATGAGTCCTCCATATATACGTTTTAGTTGGTAGTTCCTGGGAGCTCTGGGAGATCTAGTTGGTTGATATTGTTTTTCCTATGGGTTGCAAATCCGTTCAGCTCCTTCAGCTTTCTCTAAATCATTATTTGTGTATTCTGTGCTAAGTCCAGTAGTTGGCTGGGAGTATCTGCCTCTGTATTTGGCAGGCTCTGGGAGAGTCTCTCAGGGGACAGCTATATCAGCATCCTGTGAGCAAGCACTTCTTGGCATCCTGAATAGTGTCTAGGTTGGTGTCTGTATATGGGATAGATCCCCAGGTTGGCCAGTCTCTGGATGGCCTTTCCTTCAGTCTCTGTTCCACACTTTGTCCTGGTATTTCCTCCCTTGAGTATTTTGTTCCCCCTTCTAAGAAGGACTGAAATGTCCACAGTTTGGTCTTCTTCTTTCTTGAGTTTCATGTAGTCTGGGAATTGTATCTTGGATATTCCGAGCTTTTGGGTTAATATCCACTTATCAATGAGTGCATACAATGTGTGTTCTTTTGTGACAGGGTTACTTCCCTTAGGATGATATTTTCTACTTCCATCCATTTGCCTAAGAGTTTCATGAAGTCATTGTTTTTAATAGAAGAGTAGTAAAAGAACTCCATTGTATATATGTATCACATTTTTTGTATCCATTCCTCTGTTGAGGGATATCTGGATTCTTTCCAGCTTCAGGCTATTATAAAGAAGGATGCTATGAACATAGTGGAGCATGTGTCCTTGTTATGTATTGGAGCATCTTTTGGTATATGACCAGGAGTGATATAACTGAGTCCTCAGGTAGTATTATGTCAAGTTTTCAGAGGAACCACTGTACTGATTTCCACAGTGTTTGTATCAACATGCAATCCTACCAACAATGGAGGAGTGTTTCTCATTTTCCACATCCTTGCCAGCATGTGCTGTTACCTATATTTTTGATTTTAGCCTTTCTGACTGGTGTGAGATGGAATCTCAGGATTATTTTGATTTGTATTTCTATGTTGGCTAATGATGTTGAACATTTCTTTAGGTGCTTCTCAGCCATTCAGCATTCTTCGGTTGAGAATTCTTTGTTTAACTTTGTACCCCATTTTTATTTGATTGGAGTCTAATTTATTGAGTTCTTTGTATATATTGGATATTAGCCCTCTATCAGATGTAGGATTGGTAAAGATCTTTTCCCAATCTGTTGGTTGCCGTTTTGTTCTATTGACATTGTCCTTTACCTTACAGAAGCCTTGCAATTTTGTGAGGTCACATTTGATGATTGTTGAACTTAGAGCATAAGCCATTGGGGTTCTGGTCAAGAAATTTTCCCCTATGCCCATGTGATTGAGGCTCTTCCCAACTTTCTTTTCTATTAGTTTCAGTGTATCTGGTTTTATGTGGAAGTCCTTGATCCACTTGGACTTGAGCTTTGTACAAGGAGATAAGAATCGATCGAACTGCATTCTTCTACATGCTAACCTCCAGTTGAACCATCACCATTTGTTGAAAATGCTGTCTTTTTCCCACTGGATGGTTTTAGTTTCATTGTCAAAGATCAAGTGAGCATAGGTGTGTGGGTTCGTTTCTGGGTCTTCAGTTCTGTTCCATTGATCTACATTCCTGATTTTGTACCAATACCATACAGTTTTAACCACTATTGCTCTGTAATAAAGCTTGAGGTCAGGGCTGGTGATTCCCTCAGAAGTTCTTTCTTGTTTAGAATGATTTTTGCTATCCTGGGTTTTTTGTTATTCCAAATGAATTTGAGAATTGCCCTTCAAACTCTATGAAGAATTTTGAAATTTTGATTGGGGTTGCATTGAATCTGTAGATTGCTTTCAGTAAGATGCCCATCTTTACTATGTTAATCTTGCCAATCCATAAGCATGGAATATCTTTCCTTCTACTGAAATCTTCAATTCCTTCAATTCCTTCCTTCAGGGACTTAAAGTTCTTGTCATACAGATCTTTTACTTCTTTGGTGAGAGTTACACCAAGTTATTTTATATTATTTGTGACTACTATGAACGGTGTCATTTCCCTAATTTGTTTCTCAACTTGTTTATTTTTTGAGTAGAGGAAGGCTACTGATTTGTTTGAGTTAATTTTATATCCAGCCACTTTGCTGAAGTTGTTTATCAGGTTTAGAAGTTCTTTGGTGGAATTTTAGGGTCAATTAAGTATACTATCATATCATGTACAAAGAGTAATATTTTGACTTCTTCCTTTCCAATTTGTATCACTTTGACTTTCTTTTGTTGTCTTATTGCTCTGGAAATTATTTTGAGTACAATATTGAATAGGTAGGGAGAGAGTGGGCAGCCTTGTCTAGTCCCTGATTTTAGTTGGATTGCTTCAAGTTTCTCTTCATTTAGTTTGATGTTGACTACTGCTGTATATTGCTTTTACTATGTTTAGGTATGAGCCTTGAATTCCTGGTATTTACAAGACTTATATCATGAAGGGATGTTGGATTTGGTCAAATGCTTTCTCAGCATCTAATGAGATAATCATACTTTTTTTTCCTTTGAGTTTGTTTATTATTAGTGCATTGCATTGATGGATTTTCATATTTTGAACCATCCCCGCATCCCTGGGATGAAGCCTACTTGATCATGATGGATGATCATTTTGATGTGTTCTTGGATTTAGTTTGCAAGAATTTCATTGAGAATATTTCCATCGACATTCATAGGGGAAACTGGTATGAAGTTTTTTTTCTTTGTTAGGTCTTTCTGTGGTTTAGGTATAAGATAATTGTGACTTCATAGAACCAATTGGGTAGAGTACCTTCTGTTTCTATTTTGTAGAATAGTTTGGAGAGTATTGGTTTTAGGTCTTCTTTGAAGATCTGCACTAAACCTATCTGGCCCTGGGTGTATTTTTTTTCTTTTGGTTGGGAGATTACTAATAACTGTTTTTATTTCATTAGCAGATATGGGACTGTTTATATCATTTATCTGATCTTGATTTAACTTTGGTGCCTGGTATCTGTCTAGAAAATTGTCCATTATATCCAGATTTTCTAGTTTTGTTGAGTATAGGGTTTTGTCGAAGGGTTTGATGAATTTTTGGATTCCCTTGGTTTCTGTTGTTATATCTCCCTTTTTATTTCTGATTTTGTTAATTTGTATACTGTCTCTGTGATCTCTGGTAAGTCTTGCTAAGGGTTTATCTATCTTGTTGAGTTTGTCAACGAACTAGTTCCTGCTTTGGTGGATTCTTTGTATAGTTCTTTTTGTTTCTACTTGGTTGATTTCAGCCCCGAGTTTGATTATTTCCTGCTGTCTACTCCTCTTGGGTATATTTGCTTCTTTTTGTTCTAGAGCTTTCAGGGGTGTTGTTAAGCTTGTAGTGTATGCTATCTCCAGTTTCTTTTTGGAGGCACTCAGAGCTATGAGTTTTCCTCTTAGCACTGCTTTCATTGTGTCCCATAAATTAAGGTATGTTATGCCTTCATTTTCATTAAATTCTAAAGTCTTTTATTTCTTTATTTCTTCATGATCAAGTTATCATTGAGTAGGGTATTATTATGAGGGTTTTCTGTTGTTTTTGTTGCTATTAAAGACCAGGCTTAGTCTGTGGTGATCTGATAAGATATATCAGATTATTTCAATCTTCTTGTATCTCTTGAGGCCTGCTTTCTGACCAATTATATGATCAGTTTTGGAGAAGGTACCATGTGGTACTGAGAAGGTATATTCTATTTTTTTAGGATGAAATGTTCTATAGGCATATGTTAAATCCATTTGGTTCATAGCTTCTGTTAGTTTCATTGTGTCTCTGTTTAGTTTCTCTTTCCATGATCTGTCCATTGTTGAGAGTAGGCTGTTCGTCTCCCACTATTATTGTGTGAGGTTCAATGTGTGCTTTGAGCTTTAGTGAAATTTCTTTTATGAATGTGGGTGCCCTTGCATTTGGAATATTGATGTTCAGAATTGAGTGTTCCTTTGATGAGTATGAAATGTCCTTCCTTGTGTTCTTTGATAACTTTTGGTTGAAAGCTGATTTTATTAGATATTAGCATGGCTACTTCAGCTTGTTTCTTGTGATCATTTGCTTAGAAAAGGTTTTTCTAGCCTTTTTCTCTGAGGTGGTGCCTGTCTTTTTCACTAAGGTCAGTTTCCTGTGTGCAGCAAAATGCTGGGTCCTGTTCATGTATCCAGTCAGTCTATGACTTTTTTATTGGGAAATTGACTCCATTGATGTTAATAGATATCAAGGAAAAATGATTGTTTCTTCCTGTTTTGTTTTTGTTGTTGTTAAAATTGGGATTATGTTTGTATGATTATTACCTTTTGGGTTTGTTGAAAGTACAGAGTACCAACATCTCAGGCACTAAGGTCATCAATATATAAATGGGATCTCATGAAACTGCAAAATTTCTCTAAGGCAAAGAAGACCATCAAAAGGACAAAATACAGCCTACAGAATGGAAAAATATCTTTCCCAACCCTATATCAGACAGAGTGCTGATATCCAAAGGATATAGAAACTCAAGTAATTAGACATCAACACACCAAATAACCCAATTAAAAAATAGGTTATAGATCTAAACAGAGAACTTATGGCAGAGGAATATCTAATGTCTGGGAACCACTTAAAGAATTATTCAGTATCCTTAGTCATTATGGCAATATAAATGAAAAGGATTCTAAGATTGTATCCCACAGAACTCAGGATGGCTAACATCACAACCTCAAGTAACAACTCATGCTGTTAAGAATGAATGTGGAGCAAGGATAATACTTCTCCATTGCTGGTGGGAGTGCAAACTTGTACAATCACTATGTAAATCAATTTGTTTTCTTGGAAAGTTGGGAATATATCTACCTTAAGACCCAGCTATAGTACTTCTTAGTACCTATACCCAAAATGTCCAACCATGCCAAGAGGATACTTGCCCAACTATATTCATAGTAGCTTTATTCCAAATAACCAGAAACTGGAAACAACCTAAATGTTCATTACTAAAGAATGGATAATGAAATGTGGTACATTTACACAATGCAACATTACTCAACTGTTAAAATCAAGTACATAATGGGATCTGCAGGGAAATGGATGGGACTAGAAATGATCATCCTGAGTGAAGTAACCCAGAAGCAGAAAAACAAACATGGTATAAGTACTGATATAGAATATCAATGCTACAACCCCCAGAATGAAAGAAGCTAAGTAACAAGGAGGGCCCATGGGATCATGCATGAATCTCAATGAGAAGGGAGAAATGCAATAGATATCAGGGGTGTTTGGATGGAGAAAACAGTTTGAAAGAAGAGTTAGGGAGAGGAACAGGAGGGATCCAGTGTGGGAGGAAGAAGGAAGAGAGAATTGAAATCTCTAGGGTTAAATAAAAACCTAGGATGATAGAAATTCCCAGGAATCTATGAATGTGATCTGTGCTAAGATTCCTAGCAACAGGGGATATGGAATCTGAAAAGTCTACTGTTAAGGTTTTGTCTTTTACTGTCTATTGTTATGCTAAGTGGTGGCCACCAAGACCCAAGTCTACAGATAGTCCCTGGACCCTCCCACTAAGTTAATTCTCACTAATGAATAAAGATGTCAATAGCTAATAGTTGGGCAGAAGAAGCACGTGGGGTTAAGGTTTGATGATCTTTGGAACAGAAGGGAGAAGCAACCATGGAATTGAAGAAGAATGTGCAGGAGAGGAGAAAGGAGAGTAACTGAATTAGCTGAGCCATAACAATATGTGGGCTTGCCAACTGGAAATAATAGCAGCCCAGAAGGAACAATGAAATGTAGTATGTAATACCTTGGGTGATGGAAAAGAAGGTCTATTCTAATAGGATGGAGTATAGTCTATTGCTCAGATATTGTGCTGCCTAAGGCAGCTTTAACTTTTCATGAGCCGGCCAGTGGTGGCACATGCCTTTAATCTCAGCACTTGGGAGACAGAGGTGGACAGATTTCTAAGTTCGAGGCCAGCCTGGTCTACAGTGTGAGTTCCAAAACAGCCAGGGATATACAGAGAAACCCTGTCTCGAAAAACCAACCAACCAACCAACAACAACAACAAAAAAAACCCAAAACAAAAAATAAAAAAAAAACCACATCATGTGCATCATCTTTATATCAATTCCACAATGAAATATCTCTTTAATATTATTTAGTAATTTTATTGTTTTTAAAAGCATGAACTCTATCAGATTTTATATGCAAGAACATTACCACTGATTTAAAACTCATGCTCCTCCCCCTTTTCTGAATGTTTTATAGGCATAAATAAGAATACACTGGTGTAATTATAAATAAATCAAATGTCATGTGGAGAAGTGTATACAAACAGGGTTATTGGAGAGATTTTATCTATCTTTTTATCTTCTACAGTATTTTTATTCAGTATTTTTGTACAGCATTAAAAAACTTGCCTAATGTACATAACTGCAATCAAAGACACCTATAGGAAAATTACAATTGTCAGGTGAGCATGTCCCTGGACACTCTTCTTGTAGAGTTGTACAAAGCATAGAGAAGAAAGACAAAGAAGAAAGCTCACAACTCTGCAAAGGGTACTAGTGATTCCTAGTGGGAAATCATAATTGAGTAAAATTTTTGAATCTTAAAAGATCCAATATTAGTTCTGTAGCAAAGAATGCAAGCACAAACTCACTAATTAAGATTCCCTAGGCACACATCTAACAAGGAAGTAGTCATAAAGACGAGAGTAACTGTTTGTGATCAGTAATCTTGGCCTCAAAATAGATACTCTCATTTGAGTAAGGCAATGCTTTGGAGACTTATATAAAATTGTCTATTTTATTTTGTGCATGTGAAAAATACATTAGCTAAGAAATTCAAATGAAAATTACCCGTGTATCTGTTCTAGGAGTTCATAAACAAATTTTTGGTGCTATCTATAATTTTCTTTATTATTGGATACGTGGTTCTTTCAGTACCATACACTGGGAGGCTCTAAGAGCTCCAAAACAAAAGAAGGCTCCAGGAGAAGAAAGGTATGCATAAAATCATCTTTGATTTGAGTATGTACCTTCAAACCTGAAGGTATGTAATTTATAAATACTTTGTAAAAGTTCTCGTAAAAGTTCTTTTCAGTTTTAATTGGTAGTAAAGAGAAAAGAAGGAGATGAAACTATTGTACCTAATTCAGATGTTAATTTGCAAGCTTTCTGGACAGGTATTCATATTTCAATTAGTACAAAGAGAAAATAGAAGCTTCTGAGAAATTCAGGGAATCTTTCTATGGCTTGGTATGTGTTCCTTCAACCCAACGTGGTAAAACAATAATTTTAAGTTATCATTCTGGAATCAAAGATAAGTGTCACTTTCTACTCCTACAGATGTTACACATGAAACAAATAATTATGGAAAATGACTCTTCTGTGTCTGAGTTTATTCTCATGGGACTGACAGACCAACCTGAACTCCAGTTGCCCCTGTTTGTTCTCTTTTTGCTGAACTACACAGCCACTGTGATGGGAAACATGAGCTTAATGAGTCTCATTTTCTTAAACTCAAACCTTCACACCCCCATGTACTTTTTCATCTTCAATTTGTCCTTCATTGATTTTTGTTACTCATTTGTCTTTACCCCCAAAATGCTGATGAGTTTTTTTTTAGAGAAAAACACAATATCCTTCAGAGGATGTATGACTCAGCTGTTCTTCTTCTGCTTTTTTGTGAATTCTGAGAGTTATGTGCTGACAGCTATGGCCTATGATCGCTATGTGGCCATCTGTAAGCCTTTACTATACAAGACTGTCATGGTACCTAGGATCTGTTGTCTTCTGATGTTTGTTTCATATTTGATAGGGTTTGCTAGTGCCATGATACTCACAGGCCTAATGTTTAGGCTCAACTTTTATAACAACATCATCAATCACTATATGTGTGACATCTTCCCTGTCATTCAGATCTCCTGCAGTGATACCCATGTCAATGAGCGTGTGAGCTCTACTGTGGTGGGTACAGGTATCATTTTATGTAGCCTCCTTATCTTAATTTCTTATGCTCTGATCCTTTTCAATATCCTTCATATGTCCTCAGGAAAGGGTTGGTACAAAGCCCTGAGCACTTGTGGGTCCCACATCATTACTATTAGTCTCTTTTATGGATCTGGTCTCCTTGCTTATGTCAAGCCATCATCTTCTGAGACTGTGGGCCAAGGGAAATTTTTCTCAGTGTTTTATACATTTCTGGTGCCCATGCTGAACCCTCTCATTTACAGTCTCCAGAACAAGGATGTCAAAGTCGCTGTGAAGAAGACCTTGAAGAGAATCTCAAGTTAACTGAACCAGTGGCGTGTCACAGAGCCCTTCTCCTTATATTTCCACAAGTTCAACACAATTTCTACTATATCATTTTTTTCTGCTCATTATGAATTGTAAATATGTTTGTGCCCATTTTGGAACTTAACATGCTTAGATTTATGCTGGTGTTGTGCTATGTAATCTCACATGTATATCATTTTCAATCATTTCTTTCTAACTTTTGGAAACTCATAACTATTCTGTTATTTGATATATTCTGACCTACAGATATATCTCATAAAGGAAATGATGAGAAGGCTTGGAATAACTCCCATAATTTGAGTTACTATCTAGTCTCTTTTTGAGGACTTTTGTTTAAAGCTGTGATAGATGTCTGTAATTTGTTGAAATCAGGTTTTATTTTTACAGATATTTGAGTATTAGGGCTATTTCTCTGCCCAATGTCTCAAATCTTTCAATTCTGAGAAGAGATATTGAAGTCTAGGTTATTTTCTGTGATGCCTCAAATGAATACTATGTTGTAAAAATAAAAATTAAACAGATAAAGATACTTACTTCTGCAAAACCAAACCTGCTTAATGCTTGGGGACATAGTCAACAGATGTTCTTGTCTGTGGTTTCAATTCAAAGAAGATTTATTCCAAAATAAATCTCTACCTTTCCTTATCTATCTATCTATCTATCTATCTATCTATCTATCTGTCTGTCTGTCTGTCTGTCTGTCTGTCTGTCTGTCTGTCTATCTATCTATCTTTGTCATGTATTTGCGTGTGACTTTTGTAAGGCCCTACAATGAATGATACAGAACCAATTTAATATATTATGTACTAGAGATGAACAGAGGCAGGAGTAGAAGAGATGACTTAGTGACTAAAGGCATATGCTCTTCTTGCAGAAGGTCTAGGTTTAGTCTTCAGCACCCACATTGTAGCTCACTACAGCTGCTTGTAACTACAACTCAAGGGGACTCAATGCCTTCTTTGGGCCTTGATATGTGCCAGGCACATATTATTTTTCTGCTTTTCTTTTTGACTTTTATAACATTAATGTGGTTTGAGAAATGGCTTGTTTGGTAATGAGATTTGCCACAAAGTTGAAAGAGATATCTCACTTCTACAAGTTGTTCTTTGTTTTTTACCCATGGCTTGTTTTTTCATGAACACAAATTGATCCACATCCACAATATAAAAAAATTCTGGAAATGATATGAACAAGGACTACGTGAAAAGAATAACTGTTTTAGATCAGGTGAAAAAAAAATCACTTTTATTCTGCCCTGATAACATCTTTCTTGTTGTGGCATAAATCACTAAATAGGTATTTAGTGAAAGTATTGTCAGAACTCTTTGGCTATTTTTCTGAAAATAAGTTTTAATGAACTGCCCTTTATATAACAGTGATATAAATATATTTGTAATCTCAAATTTAATATTGCTGTTATTAAACATTCAGGATATGACTTATTAGTGAAAGATTTCCAGAAATAATTTTATTTGTCCCTTTTTACCACAAATAACAGATAAATGATTATTTTCATTTCTGTGTGTTTAGGATGGGAAAAGTGCCCCTGATGTCACGTGCATATCTGATAAATTATTGTCTGTTGATGACTGTTGAAGGGAAAACACATGTTTTCCTTTAGAAGTGGCCACTGATAGGTTTCTAATGCCCTAGTACATACCCAACATACTCATATACATATGAGCAGCATTAAGTGGACTCAGGGATTATTCATAACAATAGAGGTATATAAATAAAAGGACATGAAGTTAGAGCATTAACTGTAGTTGGTGATCAATAGTAGTGGATCAATATCATCGAACAAGTTGTTTAAATGAATGAAATTTTATAGGATAAAATACTATTTTACAAAAGAATTTTGAGATAAAACAAGACAAAGAAAAGATGTGAAACATTTTGAGTAAAATTCGGTTTTTAGAGTTACCTTCCATGGTATTTAAAATTAAGTAGTAAATAAAATAAAACAAGAAAATATTAGTAAACATCTATTAAATGATTATAATAAGAAACCATGCAAATATGAATATTGCAAAGAATAGAACACTTAAAATATTAGAAAATTTCACTCACTTCTCAGGAGAATGTAAATGATGCAAACGATTGGTGGAAAATTTGTCTTACAGAATTACTGTCTTACAGAAGGAAGCAGTGTTATATCTCAATCTACCTTCTCTGATATTCATTCTTAACTAATTTGACAATACAGATTGTTGTTGTTAACACTCATTTCTTCACTCTTCTGGTGTTTTTCATTTAATGTAATTACATGTCAAAACATTATACTTTAGAGTCTTACTTTCTAATCTCTACTGCTATCCATACCACATTTGACAATGTCCAAAGTCATTTTATTGGCTCCAACTGACATGCATGGGTGGTAGAGAGGAGAGACTGGCATGGAATAAGGAGCCAAGCATGCTGTTAATTTTTCTATACAGGGTAACTGCACCACAATAAAAGTGTATTTCATTCGAATTTGACCAGATTAGGACCCTGATAAATCTGATCAAGAATGTGAAACGGGATGAGGGAACAAACATTTGTCCAGTGTCTTTTCTTATGTACAATACATTTTTACATACATTACATCTATCATCAGTGAGATATCACTTTCATTTTGTTTAATAATTTGTTTAAGGCTACATAATTAACCTTAACAGACTTCTGTAAGCAAGAACCTTACCATTGGGTCAAAACTCAAGCCCCCTTTTTTTCCTATTTTATAGACATGCATAAAATATGCAGATATAGTTATATATATATGTATATATATAAAATCAAGGGTCAAAGAAATCTATACTTTCATAAATAAGAAGTGGAAGAGTGAATATAAGCTCAGGCTGATTTTGAGAGACTGTTTCTATATTTTCAAAACTTTGTAGAACTTCTTTGTATAGTGTTAAACCATTGGTCTGGTGTATATTACTGCAATCAGAAGTGCCCATAGGAAAACTACGAATGACAGATGAGGATGTTCCTGGATACTCTTCTTATGGAGTTTTACAAAATGTAATGGCTATTCCTGGCTGTCAACTTTACTATGTCTGGAATGAACTACAATCCAGAACTGGAAGACTGACCCTGTGATCCAGATCTTAAGGTTGGGAGATCTAAGTTTCTGACCTGGCTCTTGGCATGGAGCTCTTGAGGCATAGTGGCTATGAATACCAGGAGACTAAGGCAAGGAGATCTCTGAGTTCAAGGTGAGCCTGGGACAAAACAAGTCCCAGATCCATGCATGGTGGTACACACCTTTAATCTGGGCCATAGCTTCTGCTAGAAACCCACATAAGGACATCGGAAGAAGTAAAATTAGCTCTTCTTAATCTGCTTGCATTTACTTGCCAGCACATCTGTTAGAATCTACTAGCTTTGTGAGATGAGCAACTACTAGATCCTTGGACTTCCCATTCACAGCTGACCATTGTTGGGGAGTTAGACTACAGACTGTAAGTCATCATAACAAATTCCCTTACTGTGTAGCAACTACTCATAAGTTCTGTGACTTGAGAGAACCATGATTAATACAGAATTTGGTACTGGGAATGGTTCTAGAGTAGCAGTAGTATAAGGATGTATCATTTAAAAATCTAGCATTGGTTTAATAATTCACCAGCACCTTCAACTACTGAAACCTCTGCAGATATTCTCTCTCCTGGGAGCTTGGAAAACATTGAAGACCCATGTTGTAAACTATATTTCAATCTGAAAGAACCTAATACCTATGATTATCTTGATCCATTAATTGAAATGGCTATGAATTAGGTGACCTAGTGTACCAAATTTTCTACAAGTTGAGGGAAAAAAATTGAAAAATGATTTTGCTGGCTTGTTGCTCTTAGTATCTCTGGCAAAATTGATGAAGGAAAAAAGTGAGCTGTATGATAAAACTGAATGGCTCCAGATGCAAATGAACAAGCTAAGGGTTTCTACATGAGCTCTTGAAGAGAATCGTCTGTCTAATAGCCACAGAGATGAGTTGCAGAAAATCAAACTGAATCCCCATTGTAAGGTTGACTGAATTATATCGAAAATTCAAGTCTCAGCCTCAAAAGGTGTCAGCAGTTAAAGTAATGGTATTAATTGGCAAATAATGGAATCCTATAACTTGGAATGTGGATGTGTGGGAGGACACTGTTGAAGCTGAGAACTTTGAATTTTCAGATTCTCAAGGGTTTTTATCACCTGAGGAAGTAGTACCCTCAGAAATAATGCCTTTTCTGTCTGAGGAAATTAATCCCTCAGAGTCTGATAAACTACCAGTGACTTTCTCTGAAGGAAATCCTGGACAAGATAATACTGATGTTCCTCAAATCCCACCAATAGTTTCTTCTAGATTTATAACCAGACTCAAGGCACAATAGACCCTTAGAGGGGAGGTAGAATGTGTAGTCCATGAGGAAATGTACTATGTTACTATGGAGCTTAATGAGTTTTGCTAATTCATTCAAGCAGAAATCTGGGCAATATGTGTGGGAATCGATTTTAAGGAAGTAGGCTGAAGGTAGAAGGAACAGAAAGTTAGATCAGGCTGAGTTTATTGACATGGGCCCTTTGAGTGGAGATTCTAGGTTTAATACGGAAGCTCACACAGTTAAAAAGGGTGTCAGAAGTTTGTTTGAGTGGTTGGATGAAGTATTTATCAAAAGATGGCCTACTGAAAAATATTAGAGATGGCTGATATTCCCTTGGCTTAGTGTTGATGTAGGGATTTTAAGGCTCAGGAAAATTGCAAGGCTAGAGTGGATACATTGTGTAAAACCTAATCCTTAACAATGGGAAGGTCCAGAAGATGTGTACTTCACAAATCCTATAAGACACAAACTGGTGAGAGGGGCACCAGCACACTGCAGTGTTTTGTTCTTGCCCCTTTCCTTGTGCCAAAACTTAGGGTTAGAGATGCTGCTGATCAGTTGGATGAATTAAATGCAATGGGTAGCAAGGGCTAAGTGATAGCATTAAATTGCCAGAGACAAGATGATCATAGTTATTATAATGGGCAACATAGAGAAAACAATGTTTATAATGACCTAGTCCATAATTATCAGCAAAGAAGAGGTGAAATTTATAGTGGCATGACTCATATGGACCTTTGGTCCTGGCTAATTAGTCATGTTTTTTCCAGGCATGAAATAAGAAGCCTATTGCATATCTGTTTGATTTGTATAAGCAGAAAAATTCTCAAGCAAATGAAAGAAAGGCTACATTGAATCATGGTAAAAGGCAATCTTGGCCAGTGAATCAATTTGCAGACATTAGCCAATTTGAAGACTCAGAACCCCTTGAATTAAGGAGTGGCCAGGTTCTCCTGAGGAAGAATCTTGATAAGATACCTTAAAGTTTTGCTGTTAGCCTTTCTCCAATTCTTCCCCAGAAGGACCTATGACTTTTTATACACTGGGGGAAAGGAAATAATCAGATTTTCCAGGGTCTATTGGGTGCTAGTTCTGAATTGACACTGATCCCAGGAGATCCCAAGAAACATTGTGCCCTTCTAGTTAAATCGACTGCAGGACACTTGATTTACGATGTCTGACTCACAGTAGGTCCAGTAGATCCCCCAAACTTATCCAGTGGTCATTTCCCCATTTCCAGAATGCATAATTGGGATCAATATACTTAGAAATTGGCAGAATTCTCACATTGGTTCCGTAACCTGTGGAGTGAGGGCTATTATGGTTGGGAAAGCTAAATGGAAGCCTTTGGCATTGCTTCTGTCAAAGTAAATAGTGAATCAAAAACAGTATCACATTCTTGGAGGAACTGTAGAAATTACTACCACCATCAAGGATTTGAAAGACGCAGGGGTGGTTCCCACATCTCCCGTTAGCTCTCCTATCTGGTCAGTGCAGAAGATAGATGGATCACGGAGAATGACAGTTGACTACCGAAAAGTAAATCTGGTAGTAACTATGATTGCAGCTCCTTTACTGGATGTAGCCTCATTACTTGAGCAAATTAACACATTTCCTGGTACCTGGTATGCAGTTATTGATCTAGCAAATGACTTTTTCCCAGTACCTGTCCATCAGAACCACCAGAACCAATTTGCTTTCAGTTGGCAAGGTCAACAGTTTACCTTTACAATTTTGGCTCAAGGATATATTAACTCTTCTGCCCTGTGTCATAACTTAGTTAGAAGGGATCTTAATCATCTGTCTCTTCCACAAAATATCACACTGGTGCACTATATTGTTGATATTATACAGATTGGACCAAGTGAACAGGAAGTAGCAACCACTTTGGACTCATTGATAACACATATGTTTTTCAGGGGAGAAACTGAAATTCAAGCACCATCTACCTCAGTGAAATTCTTAGAAGTCCAGTGGTGTGGGGTTTGCAGAGATATTCCTTCTAAGGGGAAAGATAAGTTATTGCTCCTGGCCCCTCCCTCCCATCACCAAGAAAGACACACATGTTTGGTGGGTCTATTTAGATTTTGGACACAACACATTCCTCACTTAGGTGTGTAACTCAGGTCCCTTTACCAAGTGACTTAGAAAACTGCTAGCTTTGTGTGAGGCCTGGAACAGTAGAAGGTTCTTGAACAAGTCTAAGCTGTTATGCAGGTTGCTCTAAACTGGTACATATGATGCAGCACACCTGATGGTACTTGAGGTGTCAGTGCAGACAGAGATGCTGTTGGGAGCCTCTGGCAGGCCACTGTAGGTGAATTGCAAAAGAGATATTTGGGATTTTGGAGCAAAGCTCTACCATCATCTGCAGACAACTATTTCTCCTTTGAAAAACAGTTTGTGGCCTACTATTGAGATTTAGTGGAAATGGAATATGTGACATTAGAACACTAAGTTACCATGTGACCTGAACTGCCTGTCATGAGCAGGACATACACAGCAGCAGTCTATTATCAAATGGAAGTGGTGTATACATGATTTGGCCTAAGCAGGTCCTAAATGTATAAACAAGTTGCATGAAGTAGTTGCACAAATGTCTATGATTTCTATTCCTGTTATAATACCATTTGCTGCCAAGTATGCACCTACAGCCTCATGGGTGTTCCCAACTTCAGCTGACTGAAGAAGAGAAGACTAGGACCTGGCTTACTGATGGCTCTGCATGATATGCAGGCACTACCCAGAAATGGACAGATGCAATATTACAACCTCTTTCTAGGACAACTCTGAAAGTTACAGATCAAGGAAATTCTTCACAGTGGGCAGAACTTCAGGCAGTATGCATGGTATTACAGTTTGTTTGGAAGAAGAAATGGCTAGATGTATGATTGTTTACTGACTTATGGGCTATAGCCAATGGATTGGCTGGATGATCAGGGACATAGAAAGATTGTGATTGGAAAATTGGTGAGAAAGACATCTAGCGAAGAAGTATGTGGATAGATCTCTCCAAATGGGCAAAGAATGTGAAGATATTTGTGTCCCATATAAATGCTTAACAAAAGGTGACTTCATCTGAGTAAGAGTTCAATAATCAATTGGATGAGATGACCCTTTCTGTGGATAGTCAGCCTCTTTCCACAGCCAGCCCTGTCATTCCTCAATGGGCACATGAACAAAGTGGCCATGGTGGCCAAAATGAGGAATATGCTTGGCCTCAACAGCACAGACTTCCACTCACTAAGGCCGATGTGGCTACTGCTCAATGTCAGAACTTCCAACAGCAGAGACGAACAAGAAGCCCCAGATCTAGTGCCATTCCTTGAGTTTACCAGTCAGCAACATGGTTGACAGCAGATTGACTACACTGGACTACTTCCTCTGTGGAAAGGACAATATTTTGTTATTACTGGAGTAGATACTTCCTCTGGTTATGGATTTTCCTTTTCTATACAAAATGTTTCTGCCTAAACCACCATATGTTAATTTACAGAATGCTTTATCCATCATCATCATGGTATTCCATACAGGATTGCTTCTGACTAAGGAACTCATTTCATAGCCAGAGATGTTAGACAGTGGAATAATCATGGAATCCACTAGTGTTACCATGTTCCCCATCATCCTGAAGCAGCTTGTCTGATAGGAAGATAGAATGGCCTTTTGAAGACATAGTTACAGTACCAATTAGGTGTCAGGAGCTTGGAAGGCTGAGACAGAGTTCTTCAGAAGGCAGTGTATGCTTTGAATCAACATCCAATATATGGTACAGTTTCCTCCATAACCAGGATCCATGGGTTCAGGAATCAAGGGGTAGAAAATAGTCCACTTACTACCATCCCTAGGAACCCTCTAGGAAAACTTTTGCTTCCTGTTCCCACAAACCTAGGTTTTGCTGACCTAGAAGTTTTGGTTACAGACTGGGGAGTGCTCCTACAAGGAGCCACAGAAAAATATTCTGTTGAACTGGAAGCTCAGACATCCCCCTGTCATTTTGGGTTACTAAAGCTCTTAAATCAACAGGCTAAGATAGGAATAACAGTGTTAGGAGGAGTGATAGATCCAGATTTCCATGGGGAAATCAGATTTCCTCTCCACAATGGAGGTAAGAAGGATTATGTCCGGAGTGCAGGAGATCTCTTAGGACATCTCTTAGTATTACCATGTCCTGTGATTCAAGTCAATGGGAAACTACAACAACCTAATCCAAGCAGGATGACAAAAGGCATAGACTCATTAGGAATGAAGGTATGGGTCTGTCCTCCAGGAAAAGACCCAAGACCTGCTTAGGTGCTTGCAGAGTGTGGAGGAAATGCAGAATGAGTAATAAAAAAAAGGTAGTTATAAATAGCATCTAAGGCCACATAGCCAGTTGCAGAAACAAGGATTATAAAGTAGTATGAATGCTTCTGATTTATTTTGTTAAGAACATATTTGTATAGCTATTCGTACTTCCGTCCAATTTCTTTAACATCAATTGGTATTTAAGTTGTGATACTAAAAGAATGTTCCCAAGGGAAATTGCTCCATTCTAAATTTACAAATACATCTGGGATTGTAGGAGGAATAGTTATGTCATATTAGGCATATTCCTAACCTTGTTATTGTTTCATGGGACATGAGATACTATTTGTGTCAAGTTGACAAAATGGGATTGAAATGGCCATTCCTGGTTTTCAACTTGACTATATCAGGAAAGAACTACAATCCAGAATTGGAAGGCTCACCTATGATCCAGATCTTGAGGTTGGGAGTTAGAATTTTCTGATCTAGATCATGGCATGGAGCTCTGGAGACCTAATAGCTATGAATTCCAGGAGACTACAGCAAGAAGATCTCTGAGTTCAAGGTCAGCCTGGGATAAAACATGTCCAGATCCAGGCACAGTGGTACACTCCTTTAGTCTGGGTCACAGCTTCTGCTGGAGACCTATTTAAAGACATTGGAAAAAGGAAGATTTGTCCTTTGCCTGCTTGCATTTACTTGCCAGCATATCAAGCAACTACTAGATCCTTGGACTTCCCATTCACAGATGACCACTGCTGGGGAGTTGGACTATAGGCTATAAGTCATCATAACAAATTCCCTTACTATATAGATATTGCCCATAAGTTCTGTGACTCTAGAGAACCCTGATTAATACTCAAAGAATAGAAGAAAAAGACATAGAGGAACACTCAAAACCCTGACAAAGGGACTAGGTACCCCTGGTGGGAAGTAACAAATTGACTAGAACTTTGAATCTCCAAAGATCCAATGTTAGTTCTGTGGCACTGCATGCAAGCACAAGTTACTAATTAAGACTCTCCAGGCACACATCCAACAGGGAGGAAATCATAAAGAAGACAATAATTTCCTGTGAACCTAGTGAATTTTCTCAGCAACCTTGGCTTAGAAATAGATATTACCATTTGACTGAGGCAAAGTTTTAGAGACTTACAAAAGTTTGCTATTTATTTTGTGTATGTGAAGTGAAATTTGTGAAGAAAAGTTCAAAGATAAATTCCCTATGTACCTCTTCTGAGAAATTATAAATACATTTGTGCTGATGTCTATAACTTTTTTTTTTAACTATTGAATACTTGGGCTTCTCAGTATAGTAAGGAGAAAGACACTAAGAGATCCGGAACACAAAGAAAGTCCAGGTGAACAAAGGTAAGCACAAAACTATCCTTGTCATGACTATGTATCCTGAAAATTATGAGTGCTATTTATGATGCATTGCTCTTTTCAGTTTTAATTGATAGTAAATAATAAGGAAAGGAATGGAATTACATTAAAAATGCATGTTTTCTGGACAGATACATACATGATTGGGAAGATAGGAAATAAGGGCTCCTCAAAGTTGACATGAATAGTTAGAAATCTTTGTATGTCTTGCTATATGCCCCTTTGATATAAGCTTGTAAGCCAATAATTTAACTTTATCCCCCTGGAGTCAAAGATGAATTGCTTGGTAGTATAACCTTCTATTTTTACAGAGGTCATCCATGAAGCAAATGGCTACAGAAAATGACTCTTCAGTTTCTGAGTTTATTCTTATAGGACTGACAGACCAACCTGAGCTGCAGTTGCCCCTGTTTGCTCTGTTTTTGCTGAACTACACAGCCACCATGGTGGGAAACTTGAGCTTAATGAGTCTCATTTTCTTTCATTCAAACCTTCACAACCCCATGTACTTTTTCATCTTCAATTTGTCCTTCATTGATTTTTGTTACTCATTTGTCTTTACTCCCAAAATGCTAATGAAGTTTTTTTTAGAGAAGAACACTATATCCTTCAAAGGATGCATGACTCAGCTGTTTTTCTTCTGCTTTTTTGTTAACACTGAGAGTTATGTGTTGACAGCTATGGCCTATGATCGCTATGTGGCCATCTGTAAGCCTTTACTATACAAGGCCATCATGGTACCTAGGATCTGTTGTCTTCTGATATTTATGTCATATTTGATGGGGTTTACTAGTGCCATGATACTCACAGGCTTAATGTTTAGGCTCAACTTTTGCAATAGCAACATCATCAATCACTACATGTGTGACATCTTCCCTCTCCTTCGGATCTCCTGCAGTGACACCCATGTCAATGAGCGTGTGAGCTCTGCTGTGGTGGGTACAGCTATCATTTTATGCAGCCTCCTTATCCTAATCTCTTATGCTCTGATCCTTTTCAATATCCTTCATATGTCCTCAGGTAAGGGTTGGTCTAAAGCCTTGGGTACTTGTGGGTCCCACATCATCACTGTTAGTCTCTTTTATGGATCTGGGCTGCTTGCTTACGTCAAGCCATCATCTCCTGAAACTGTGGGCCAGGGGAAATTTCTCACAGTGTTTTATACATGTCTGGTGCCTGTGCTGAATCCTCTCATATACAGCCTCCCAAACAAAGATGTAAAAATTGCTGTGAAGAAGACGTTGAAGAGAATCTCAAGTTAATCGAACCAGTGGTGCTTCACAGAGCTCTGTTCCCAATGGGATGCAATGTCTTTTTCATTCCCCATCTTCTCTTCTTTCTTTTCCTTATATTTCCACAAGTTCAAGACAATTTCTACTATATCATTTTTCTTCTCATTATGAATTGTAAACATGAATGTGCCTGTTTGGGGACTTATTATACTTTGATTTATGCTGGTGTTGTGCTGTATAATCTCACATATGTGTTCTTTGCAATTCATTTCCTTCTAACTTTTGGAAAATATATTTATAACAATTCCCTGATTTGATGGTCTTATTATCTACAGATGTATTTTGTAAAGAAAATGATGAGGAAAATTTTAGGCCTGATATAACTGCCAAAATTTTAGTTATTATGCAGTGTCTTTTTGAGAATGGTTCATAGTCTAGGCTTTTAGCTTCAAATCTGTGATGGAGGTCTGTTATTTGTAGAAATAAGTTTTTATTTTTATACATATTTGAGTATGTATTAGGCCTGTTTCTCTGCTCAATATCTCAATATATCTAATAATACATGTTAAAGTCTAGGTTATTTTCTGTGTTGCCTCAAATGGACCCTATGTTGTAAAAATAAAAATAAAAAGCACAAGGAAAGTTACTTCTGAAAAAAAAAACATGCTTAATTCTTAGGGATATAGTTTATAGCTTCTCTTGTTTGTGGTTTTAATTCCAAAGATATTTATTCAAAAATAATTCTTTTTATTGTTATGTATGTATGTATGTATCCAATGTAGTTGAATAAATGCCTCTATGACTTTTGTAAGGCTGAATGAATGAATGAATGATGCAGATGCCAATTTCCTACCTTATGTTTCTTATGAAGAAATGAATAAGTGTAGGGATAGATGGCTTAGTGAATAAAGGCATATGCTCTTCTTTCAGAAGGCTTAGACTTTAGCATCCACATCGTAGCTTACTACAACTGCCTGTAATATTAATTCAAGGGTACTCAATGCCATCTTTTGATTTCCATGTGTACCAAGCATGTATGTGGCACACATATATAAATTCAAGCAAAAGCACTCATATACATTTTTAAAATGACTTAAAAGATTGAAAGAAATGTACAAGAATGACACAGAATTCTAAGGAAATAGAGTGAACTTTAGGAGAATTGTTCTCAAAGATTACAAGATAGTAGAATATAAGACAATATGAACTAACACAGAGACTGGAGTGGAATGTAGGAGGAAGCAAGCAAAAAGCAAGAGCTCTTCTTTTCCTCTTTCTTTGTATAGATTTTCAGCAGAAAGAGTGGCCCAGATGTGAGCTGAAATTAAAGATGTGTCATCATACATCAATGAATTGGATTTTAAGTGGGGTCATCCTGCTTGAAATGATCCATTAAGCAATAAATAAATAAATAAAATTTTAAAAAATTCTTAAAAGATGTGCCCAAGCACTTTTGAGGTTTCAGATATTTCGTATGTGGTCATGTTGAAAAGCGAGAATAGACATTACAGGAGTGAAGTTTAGGGAAAAAAATAGATATATAACGAAAACATCCTTATGTTAGACAATTTAATCCATTATATCCATAATAATCAATCAGCATGGTTTCCCTGAGTTCATGAGTTCTTGGTGCCATCTTCCCTCCAGCTTTAGGTGTTTTCAACATAATACTAGGTAGTATAGAAAGTCTACATAAGCAACATTTAAGCATATTATCTTGATGATGTTCCTTATTTATTTATATATTTTTTTTACTTTTATAACATTAACGTGGCCCGAGAAATGGCTTGGTAGGTAATGTGACTTGCCACATAGTTGAATGAGACATCTCACTTCTGAAAGTTATTCTTTGTTTTTCACACATGCTTCACAGCTTGTTTTTGCATGAGCACAAACTCACCTATATCCACAGTATAAAAAATGTGGAAAATGATATTAACAAGGACTAGGTGAAAAGAAAAATTGTTTTAGGTCAGGAGAAAAACTATCACTTTTATTGTTTTCTGATATAATTACTAAACATTTCTTGTTTTGGCATAAATCATTAGATAGAATATTTAATTGAAAGTATTAGTAAAACTCTTTCTCTACTGGTCTGAAAACAAATTTTAGTGAAATGTACTTTATATCTGTGATAGTAATATGTTTGTGATATCAAATGTGGTATACTGTTGTGATTAAACATGCAGGATATGATTTACTAATGAAACATTTCCACAAATAATTTTGTTATTTGTCTGTACCTTTTACTACAATAAATACAATTTAAATGATTATTTTCATTTCTGTGTGTGTTTGGGATGGGAGAAGTGCCCCTGATTTCACACGCCTATCTGATTAATTATGGCAGTTGATGGCTGTTGAAGGGAAAATGAATGCTTTCTTTTAGAAGTGGCCACTGATCGGTTCCTAATGCCCTAGTGGATACCCATATACATATGAACAGCATTAAGCGAACTCAGGGATTATTAATAACTGTAAAAGTACATAAATAAAAGGATATAAAACTGGAAGGAATATAAAGTTGGAGCATTAAGTGTATTTGGAGAACAGTAGTAGCAGTTTGATATTATCGATACAAATTGTATAAATAAATGAAACTTTCATAGGATAACATATTATTTTACAAAAGAACTTTGATATAAAACAAGACAAAGAAAAAATTCAAAATATTTTTGTAAAATTCAGTCTTTGGAGTTACCTTTCTGGCATTTAAAATTAAGTAGTAAATAAATTTTGTGATTCAAAGTATTACAAAAATAAGAATTTGAAAAATAAAACACGAAAATATTAGTAATAATCTATTAGATAATTAAATAAGGAACTATGACAAATATGAATATTGCAAAAAATAGAACATTAAAAATATTAGAAAATTTCACTCATTTCTCAGGGGAATGTAAATGATGGAAACAATTGGTGCAGAATTTGTTAGTGTCTTACAGAAGTAAGCAGTGTTATATCTCAACCTATCTTCTCCTTGATATTCATTTCTAACCAATTTGAAAACACATATTGTTATGAACATGGTGGAGCATGTGTCCTTATTACATGTTGGAGCATCTTCTGGGTATATGCCCAGGAGTGGTATAGCTGGGTCCTTTGGTAGTACTATGTACAATTTTCAGAGGAACCGCCAAACTGAGTTCCAGAGTGGTGTACCAGCTTGCAATCCCGCCAGCAATGAAGAAGTGTTCCTCTTTCTCCACATCCTCTCCAGCATCTGCTGTCACCTGAGTTTTTTATCCTAGCCATTTTGACTGGTGTGAGGTGGAATCTCAGAGTTGTTTTGATTTGCATTTCCCTGATGAGTAAGGATGTTGAACATTTCTTTAGGTGCTTCTCAGCCATTCAGTGTTCATCAGTTGAGAATTCTTTGTTTAGCTCTGTACCCCATTTTTAATAGGGTTATTTGGTTCTCTGGAGTCTAATTTCTTGAGTTCTTTGTATATATTGGGTTCCCAAGGAAGGAGCTAGAGAAAGGGCCCAAGGAGCTGAAGGGTTTGCAGCCCCTTAAGACGAACTACAATATGAACTAACTAGTACCCTCAGAGCTCCCAGGGACTAAATTATCAACCAAAGAGTACACATGGCTCCAGCCGCATATGTATAGTAGAAGATGGCCAAGTCAGTCATCAATGGGGAGAGAGTCCCTTGGCCCTGTGAAGGTTCTATGCCCTACTGTAGGGGAATGCCAGGGTCAGTAAGCAGGAAATGGTGGGTTGGCGAGCAGGGGTGGGGGGAAGGAACAGGGGTTTGGTTTGGTTTTTGTTTCTTTTTCTTTTTCTTTTCTTTTTTTCTTTTTTTTCATTTTTTTTCTTTTTTTTTTTCTTTTGGAGGGGAAACTGGGAAAGGAGATATCATATGACATTAAATAGAGAAAATATCTAATAAAAAATTTAAAAAAGAAAACACAGATTGTTACTGTTGACACTCATTTCTTCACTCTTCTGATGTTCTTCATTTAATGTAATTACCATGTCAAAGCATTATACTTCAGAATCTCACTTTCTCATCTCTACTGGTGTCCATAACACATTTGAGAATGTCTAAAGACATTTTATTGGCTTCAACGGACATGTGTGGGTGGTGGGGAGGAGAGATTCACATGGAAAGGAGCCAAGCATGCTGTTTATTTTTCCTACACAGTGCTACAACACCACAATAAAAGTGTGCTTCACTCAAATGTGACCAGGTTAGCAAGCTGATGAGTCTGAACAAGAACCTGAAACAGGATAAGGGAACAAACATTTACCCACTGTCTTTTCTTATATATAATACATTTATTTATTTATTTTTAAAATTTTTACTGGTCATTTTACTTATTTACATTTCAAGTGTTGTCTACCTTCCTTGTTTCCCCTCTACAACCCCTCCATCCTATTACCTGCCCCCTGCTTCTATGAGGGTGCTCCCCTATTCACTCCTACTCCTACCTCACTGTCATAGTATTCCCTATGCTGGGGCATCAAGCCTTCACAGGACCAAGGGTCTCCCTACCCACTGATGCCAGATAAGGCCCTCTGCTACATATGCAGCTGGTGCCATTGGTCCCTCCATGTGTATTCTTTGGTTGATGGTTTAATCCCTGGGAGTTCTGGGAGCTCTGGTTGGATGATATTGTTTTTCTTCCTATGGGGTTGCAAACCCCTTCAACTTCGTCAGTCCTTCCTCTGACTTCTCCATTGGGGTCCATGTATTAAGCCTGATGGTGGGCTGCCATCAACTGCATCTGTATTGGTAAGGCTCTGGCAGAACCTCTCAGGAGACAGCTGTATCAGGATCCTGTCAGCAAACACTTCTTGTCATCAGCAGTAGTGTCTGGATTTGGTGGCTGCATATGGTATGGATCCCCAGGTGGGGCAGTTTCTGGATGGCCTTTCCTTCAGTCTCTGCTCCACTTTTTGTCTGGGATAGGGAACAAACAGGATAGGGAACAAACATTTACCCAGTGTCTTTTCATACCCAGTGTAGATACATTTTTAACACATTATGTGTATCACATTCATATCAGCATTGTGATATTACTTGCATTTGGTTTAATGATTTTATTATTAGTTTTACATAATTAGCCCTATCAGACTTCTATAAGCAAGAACTTTACTGTAGTCCAAAACTCAAGCCCCTATTTTCTCCTAATTCATAGGCATGCATAAAATATGCAGATAGAATTATAAATGATCAAGGGCCAGGGAAATCTACACTTTCACAGTTAAGAAGTAGAGGAGTGAGTATAAACTCAGGCTGATTTGAGAGACTGTTCCTATCCTTTCAAAGGCTTTGTAGAACTCCTTTGTATGGTATTAAACCATTTGTCTGATGTGCATTATTACAAGTAAGCTATGAATGGTAGATGAAGATGTTTTTGGACACTCTTCTTATAGAGTTTTACAAAGCATAGAGGAAAAGGACATAGAGGAACACTCATAACTCTGACAATGGGATTAGGTACCCCTGGTGGGAAGTAACAAATTGACTAGAACTTTGAATCTCTAAAGATCCAATGTTAGTTCTGTGGCATTGAATGCAAGCACAAGTTACTAATTAAGACTCTCCAGGCACACATCCAACAGGGAGGAAATCATAAAGAAGAGAATAATTTCCTGCAATCCTAATGAATTTTCTCAGCAACCTTGCCTTTGAAATAGATATTCTCATTTGACTGAGGCAAAGCTTTAGAGACTTACATAATTTTGCTATTTATTTTGTGTATGTGAAATGAAATTTGTCAAGAAAATTTCAAAAAGAAATTCCCTGCCTACCTCTTCTTGGAATTTATAAATACATTTGTGCTGATGTGTATAACTTTTTTTTAATATTGTATATTTGGGCATCTCAGTATAGCAAGGAAAAAGGCTCTAAGAGATCCAGAACACAAAGAAGGTCCAGGAGAACAAAGGTAAACATGAATAGTTGAAGATCTTTGTATGGCTTGCTATAAGCCCCTTTGATACAAGTTTATAAGCCAATAATATAACCTTGTCCCTCTGGAGTCAAAGATGAATTGCTTGGCCGGGCAGTGGTGGAGCATGCCTCTCATCCCAGCACTTGGGAGGCAGAGGCAGGCGAATTTCTGTGTTCGAGGCCAGCCTGGTCTACAGAGTGAGTTCCAGGACAGCCAGGGCTACATAGAGAAACCCTGTCTTGAAAAACAAACAAATGAACAAAAAACAAAAACAAAAACAAAAAACAACAAAAAAGTTGAATATCTTGGTAGTATAACCTTCTATTCTTACAGAGGCCATCACTGAAGCAAATGGCTACAGAAAATGGCTCTTCAGTGTCTGAGTTTATTCTTATGGGACTGACAGACCAACCTGAGCTCCAGTTGCCCCTGTTTTTCCTCTTCTTGATGAACCATACTGCTATAGTGGTGGGTAATTTGAGCTTAATGATTCTTATCTCCTTAAACTCAAATCTCCACACTCCTATGTACTTTTTCCTTTTCAATCTGTCCTTCATTGATTTTTGCTATTCATTTGTTTTTACACCCAAAATGCTGATGAGTTTTGTTTCAGAGAAGAATATCATCCCTTTTACAGGATGCATGACTCAGCTGTTTTTCTTCTGTTTTTTTGCCCATTCTGAGAGTTATGTGCTGACAGTCATGGCCTATGATCGCTACGTGGCCATCTGTAAGCCTTTACTGTACAAGGCTATCATGTTACCTAGGATCTGTTGTCTGATGATGTTTGTATCATATTTGATAGGGTTTTCTAGTGCCCTGGTCCTCGCAGGTTTAATGATTAGGCTTAACTTTTGTAATAACAACATCATCAATCACTACATGTGTGATATCTTCCCTGTCCTTCGCATCTCTTGCAGTAACACCTATGTCAACGAGCTTGTGAGTACTGCTGTGGTGGGCACAGCTATCATTTTATGTAGCCTGATTATCTTAGTCTCATATGCTATGATCCTCTTCAATATCATTCATATGTCATCAGGTAAGGGTTGGTCCAAAGCCTTGGGCACTTGTGGGTCACACATCATAACTGTTAGTTTCTTCTATGGATCTGGGCTCCTTGCTTATGTCAAGCCATCATCTGCTGAGACTGTGGGTCAGGGAAAATTTTTCTCAGTTTTTTATACATTTCTGGTGCCCATGTTGAATCCCCTTATTTACAGCCTCAGGAACAAGGATGTCAAAGTCGCTGTGAAGAAGACCTTAAAGAGAATCACAAGTTAATTGAACAAGTTTGGCTGGTTTGCTTTCATTTTTTGTCTTTTATTCTTTTTCATTCTCCTTATATTTCTACAAAATCAGTATGATTCCTAGTATACCATCTTGTTTCTTCTTATCATGAATTGTAAATCTCTGTGTGTGACTATTTTGGGACTTGATACTCTCAGATTCAAGATGGTGTATATTATCTGTGTCAGACTATGAACCTATTGTGCTAATAATATCACATATGTGTTATTTGTAATCCATTTCTTTCTCCCTTCTTGCAGTCACTTTAAACACTAATCAATGATTTGAAAGTCTTATTACCTATAGATGTGTTTTAAAGTGATAAAGATGAGAACTGTAGTTTTTCAGAACTATCACAATTTCAGAAATTATTTGGTATATTTTTTAGTGTGGTTCATATTCTAGGCTTTTAGCTTCAAATCTGTGGTGGAAGTTTACAATTTATTGGAGTTAGGTTTTATTTTTAGTTATTTGAGTAGGTATTAGGCCCATTTCTCTGCTAAATTTCTCAAATCTCTTAATTCTGCAAATACATTATCATAATTATATTTTGTTATGAATTAAATTGTAATTGTCACTTTCTTTTTCTTGATATTGGGACTATGTCTACAATCCTTTTTAAGAAACACATATATTCTTGTCTATATAACAAATAACAAAGTTCATAGTAATATCTAGGTTATTTTCTCTGTTGATTCAGATGAATGCTATGTTGTAAAAGATTAAAAATAAAAAGGAGGAGGTCACTTACTCCTGTAAAACAAACCCCGCTGGGCTTACTGCTTAGGGATATCATTTGTATACGTTCTTGTTTGTGAGTTCAACTCCAAAAAGAAAAAAAAAATCTCTACTTTTCTTCTCTACTTTTCTTCTCTGTGTTTCTATATATTTTATATAAATGAATAAATGTCTGTGTGAATTCTGTAAGGCCATACAATGAAAACTGCAGAATCCAATTTAGAACATTATGTATCTTACAAAGAAACATATTTGAGGAGGATAGTAGAGATGGCTTAGTGAATAAAGGCACATGCTGTTGTTGCAGAAGTCCTAGGTTTGGTTTCCAGCACACACATGGTAACTCACAACTGCATATATGTTGTACAAATTATACATACAAGCAAAAACACACAAAAACATAAAAAGTAACAAAAGAAAAGAAAAATGCACAGAAGAGAGCAAAATTCTGAAGAAATATAAGTTTGCTTCAGGAAAATTCTTCCCAGTGATTGCAAGATGGGGGATAATAAGAGAATATAAACTATCAAAGAGATTTAGGGATTTGTTGAATATAGAGTAGGAGACGGGGTTTTGTAAGAATATAGATCACTATTGATGAGAGATTATCTTTGGGATTTGAAGTACAAATTTGAAAAACGCTCTCATTCCCACAAGAGCATTGTATTAAAGAGTCACAAGCATGGTGAGTATCAAAATAATATCTCATGTTCTTCTTTTCCATTAGTTATTGTTTTTTTTCTGGCATAGTGGGAATG
>JADRCD010219272.1:0-10501 GCA_019843815.1 Montemys delectorum
GCTATACCCATGTATATAGAAATGCTCTCTTCCTATGGTCCTGTCATCTTTTGAGAGCTGCCCACATCATTACTACATGCTAAATTTTCCTAGGCTAAAGTCAACTTCTCACTAGTGCTGATTCTCCACTTTATCCTTCAGCAAGAGCTGACATTCTCTGAATGTTCCTGTCTGAAGCCCAAAGGATTTCTGTAGGCTTTGATTTTTCAAAACCTACTTTTAATAAGGGTTCTTAAATGTTTTATTGTCTTTTCTAGTCCACCTATTATTATTATTAGGACATGGAGGCAGTGGACCTGTTTTAGAAGTAGTTCCTTGGGTGATTTTAATCTCTAATTGTCAGTCTAGTGCAGTAATGTCAGGATGGCAAACACAAATCAGCAGCTATGGCACAAATCAGCAGAAACAGCCAGGCTTCCTTCCAATTGGCATGAGTCATCAGGAGCAACCAGGATCAGTAGGGACACCAGGAGAAGTTCTCTGCAGTGCTCCCTCAACGAAATGAAGCTCTACAAAGATAAAGACCTGTGGTCAATGAAGAGCTGCAAAGGCTGTGCGAGCACATCACCACTGTCTGCTGAGTCCTGATTATATTCCCTCCAAACATCATGTTTCCTCTCATGATTCTTGCCTCAGCAAAATGCCACATTTAAGTCTGTCCTAGTAAAATTCCTTATGAATCTACATCAGTTGAACATTTCCAGAAGCTTCCAGTTCATTCAGCCAATTGCCCCAAGCCCATGGAAGCAGCAAGAAGCTATCAGAGCACCATCAGAAGGTTTTGTTGTTGTTGTTGTTGTTGTTGTTGTTGTTGTTGTTGTTGTTGTTGTTCTGGGGATGGTTGGTTTTTGTTTTGTTTTGTTTTGTTTTGGTGTGTTTCTTTCTATGAAGTAATGACAGACCAGTTAGGAATAGCAAGGTGCACCAATACCATCTAGCACAGTTTGGTTATATTTATATTTCTTTTTAACATCATGTGTCCTTTCACATGTCTACTCTAGAAAAACAGCCTGTGGCTGCTTTAGGAAAATATTCTTCCACGTGTCTGTTTTAGCAAAACATCCTTTCACATGTGTGCCCCAGCAAAACATCATTTGATATAGCTGCTTTTCCAAAGATGCCAGACTTTTCAACTTCCAGTTTCCCCTTGGGAAGCAGCTCTGCAGAAAGCAGATAGAACTACAATGTCAGAGGTACTATCACTCCCCAAACCAACAAAAGAAAAAAAGAAAGGGGGGAATTTTAAATAAGTCAATGTATTCCTAGAAACAAGTAGAGAAATGAGAATATGCTATAGCACATTTCTGTTCTGTGAGGTGAAAAAGATTAAGAAAATTAAAACCTGTATTGTAGTCCTCTTGTTTGGATTCAGTTAGCCAGGTACTACAGTCGAGAAAGGTGTCCACCATCAAAGCTCAACTGCCCCACAGAAGGAGTGGCAGAGATTAACTATGGAGCAGAGACTGAAGGAAGGACAAGCCAGCCTGATAGAGCTATCTCCTGAGAGGCTCTGACAATACCTGACTAATGCAGATGTAGAGGCTCACAGCCATTCATTGAACTGAGTACACGGTCCCCAATGAAGGAGTTAGAGAAAGGTTCTATGGAGCTGAAGGGTTTGCAGCCTCTTAAGAAGAACAACAATTACTAACTAGTACCCTCAGAGCTCCCAGGGACCCAACCACCAATCAAGGACTATAAAGGGTGGGACTGAATGTTCTGGCAGCATGTGTATAGTAGAGGATTGCAAATTCGATCATCAATAGGAGGAAAGGACCTCAGCCTTGTGAAGGTTTTGTGTCCCACTGTAGAGGAATGCCAGGGCCAATAAGTGGGAGAGGCAAAAGGGGTTTGTTCTTGTTTATTTTGTTTGTTTGTTTGTTTTTTGGAGGGGAACCTGGGAAAGGAAAAGTTTACATGTAAATAAAGAAAATATCTAATATAAAATTAAAAAAAAAAGAAAGAAAGAAAAAAATTCCAAACAAAGCAAAATGAAAAAAAAAAAAAAAAAAAGCTCAACTGCCTGTGAGAAAAGCCTAGCTAGCACTGAGTGGGACTCTCCAGCCTTATATCACACACCAAATCCAACATCTCTCTCAACCCTGTTTCCTTTTCTTTGTCCTTTACAGGATAGGTGTCCAACATCTGTCTCAACCCCATGTCCTTTTCAAAAGTCACCAAGTGTTTTGAGCTATAAAAGTTTTCCACTTGGATGTTACATTTCTTTGTCAAGTACCTTTTTTTGTTTTTTCATTGTTTTCCCTTGTTCACTCTCAGGGTGAACCAGAAGGAAGCCCTGCTAATCATCTCTCACAGCCCCTAAATTTTCCAAAACCAGTACCACAAATATATCACGTTCTCAGCAGACATTTTTCCTAAGAAAGTCATGATTAAATCATAGAAAAATTGTACATTAAAGATTTTACTATGTTCTTAATACAAGAAAAATGGTTCCTCTATGATTACAGATCCAAATATGGCTAGGAATGTAGAGAAGAAGAGCCGTAATTCACCAAGATAGCACATTATCAGGTGTTCTCTTTGCAGTGGGATTTTTTTTAAAGGTGGACTGAGCTAACTCTGCGATGACTCATAAAGGAGCAATAGAAGCAATTACATTTGAGTGCAAGCAGTTCAGGCTTAGGGATTGGAGAGGGAAAAGATAAACTGTATGAGAATGCAAGAAATAATTTGTCATTGCAGACCAACCCTGTCCTGAAAGATAAACTTTGGGTATGTCAGCAACACATCCCACTCTTCCTTTGCACCCTTTCAGCTCCGTTTGCGATTTAAGTTTGAACCGTAACTGATCTCTGAGAGTTCAGAGTTTCACACTGGAGAAAAATATATATGTTCTTTTCTCCTTGACACAGGTTAAATGTGCTGGAATTGAGAAGAATTTATAAAGGGAAAAGCTGGATCGTAAGTGGTAGTATTGCAATAATGTAACACACGGGCTCCTGGGTATGTTGGTTTTGGCTATTGCACAGTCTCTCTATATATTTAGTTGTCTTTAAAAAATGTTTTCCAGAGTATAAGAAGAGAATAGAAGCTACTTGCCTCTATAACTTGTAATTTTATTAACATTTGTTCAGTAAAAGGTATTGCTTATGAGAATTGTGAATATAATTCTCCCAGGAATTTTGACTGAAATGTCAAACAAAATGGGTTGTAGAAATCATTACATAAGGTGCTATGAAAAGAAACCTAATCATTTTGATGTTTATATACTGAACATATTTATTATTGATCCTGTTCTATTCCTTTTGTTTTGGGTTTAACCAGATATTCTATAAGAAACTGTCAGCAAAAACAAAACAAAACAAAACAGAAAGAGCAATATATTTTAGCTAGTGTCCCATTGTGACTAATCTTACTTCAATTAATTGCATTCTTCATTTCCCATTTTGATTCTCAGGATTTCTACTGTTACATTTGAACAGAGACGTTCCAATTTGGTATAAATATTAGTAGAGGCTACATAATGATTTTGCTTCCCATGTGATACTTACTTTCTATTTGGATCATTTATTAAATATGATAACACAAATGTATTTCCTATTCTCTCTATTTTTTTCTTTTTTTCTTTCTTTCCAATTTTTAGGATTAAAATTTTTCTCTTTAAATCTTTACTCTGATGTAAAAAAAATCTTGTTCATATCTCATGCTTAGAGATTCTTTAGTTAAATTTTCTTTGGGGCACTACAGCTGAAGGTCTTTAAACAAGGACTTCATTTTCTAATGAAAATTGACTTCATTCAGACCACTAAGTGGAATCAGAGAGTGATAGAAAGGCCCAGGAAAACACAATTGCTACTCTACACCAGGACTGACCCTTGGAAAGTGGCTTGTGCACTTGAGAACGTTCCAGACACTCTGCAATCAGAAAACCAACATCAGCCCAGACAGGATGTATGAGTCAAGGATATCTAAAGGGGATGGAACACATGGCATCCAGGCACTTGCAGCTTCCCTGCTGCTAGGCTCTGCTTGCAGTCCATCCCACTGGTTGGAGTATCCTGGAAAGGAAACATAAACAGTTTAAATTGGGCAGCCGAGTTAACAACTCTCATGTGATTTTCTGAAAAGATGAATGAACTACTCAGAGTCACCAGAGTCTTTGGTGTGTTAGGGAAGTGAAGAAGATATCCTTACCACTCTGAACAGAGAATATAGATGGACCAGAAGGCATGCAAAAATCCTATGATCTGTCTTAAAGCACATGCTACTCAGACAGCTGTGTGGAATTCCACTGAAGGCCAAAGTTATACCTTAAGCCAGTTTATCTGGTTTTGCTTTGAAGCAGCAATAAAATCCAGGAAGCCTCCTGACCTAGGTCATTTCTCAAAAGAGTTGCTTTCTGTTAGTTTACTTATTTTACAAACAATTATATTTAGAAGTATCCATGGGCACAGGAGAGAAGAACCTTATTTCTTAACAGGAAATATGAAAGAGGTCCCTTCCAATGTATTACTGGTGGGGCTTTGCATTTTGTGGGTGATCCAGAATAGGTGGATTTGTAGCAAGCACTAAACAGCTAGATTCACAATCCAGTGTCTTCAGGGACCTTATCATATCCGAATGACATCTGTGATTGGAAGCTGCACCCCACACAGAAATTAGAGGAATTAGAGTTCTGGCTTTGTGAAAAGAGGGCTTACATTTTGAAGGAAAGTTTTCCTCTTTAGGTGAATTCTACCCTAGCTAATGCTTCTGGGGTAGTTAAGGGGCAGTATTCCATTTCTGTTTGAGGACTCAAGGAATGGTATTGTTTTTGAGATGATCCGAAGTTGACCTTGAAAAGATTTACTTTCAGTATTGCTATAACCATTAGTTGCTTTTGGCCGGGGTAGGGGGGACCTACAAAAGAGATTAGTATACTGTCACATGACTTTATACACAGATGTGTTTAATGACATATGATAGGGCCTTAGGTGCTCACATTCCGTGTGTGTGTGTGTGTGCGCGCGCGTGTGTGTGTTTAGAGAATCTTGGCTATCCTAGAAATATAATAGCTGCTATGCAAACAATTGAACCAACTTTTGCATTCAACAGAGATTTTCTTTTTTAGAAAAAGTAGCAACGGGAAACATGTAGCCAGAAGTTATTCACTTCTGTAAAAATAAAGGTAGAACAATTTCATCATCTAAGCTACTATTTCTCGCTCATCATTTTATTTTTCTCTCAATATCATGAGTCAAATGGAGGAATGGAGTTTTCTTCCATGTAAGTACCGGATTTATTTTTGAAGCAAATTAGAATTCCTCACAGAAGGGAGCACTGTGGGAGTTTGGAGTATGAAATTTTGGCAAAGTGTGTATGAGAAACTTTCTCCATGGGTATTTCTGTTCCCACTGGAGAGAAATAGCAGGAATGTGCCTCAGTCTATTCTCGAAAGGCTTGAACTTGAAGTTCACACACCCACAGAGTTCAGATAAGAATCTACCAAGAGCCCTGCTCTGTGGATGCTTCTTACTGCCCCTAGGAGGGAATTTCCACCTTTTGATGGAGCTCCCTCTCAATCTGTCTACTAACTAAGGAAAGAAAAAGAGTGCTGAAACAAAAGTGACAATCTAATACAACCTTCTCTGCCCATTTTCAAAACCAAGTAAGGTAAAACAAGATAATGCTGTCCCTCAGACATGGGATGTCTCCCAACGTCTTCAGAACTCCTAGCATTCAGAGTGTGGTTAGGATCTGCTGGAATCCATAATATGTGGGGCCTGGCGGGGGGAGGTCTTCAAGTTACTAGAACAACTCCAGGAAGATTATACGACCTTCATCAATCCTTCTTGGTCTCTTGCTCCCTGGCCTTGAGATGAGTCCACATTTTACTACATACTCCTGACAATGTGGCATTGCCTCACATGCCCCTGACAACTGGGAATTCCAAAGCCATAAATTAAGACAAGCGTTTCTCCTCCTCAAGTTGGAAATCACAGGTATACGTTGCTGTAGCAAAGCTTAGTAGCAAACTCAGAGGAAAACAGAGAGAATGGCCTTCAACCAATGTCTGATCTCTACTTTTCTCTTTCCCTATAATATTGTTTTTGGTGGTGGGCGGGGGGAGTGCAGGTATGGGCATTTGGAGGTTGTGTAGAGGTAAATTCAAGTCTCTATTTTCTCTTGATTATTTTTCAGATATCCTCCCTTAATTGGCTTCACTAATTATAGACAAAGCCTATATAATCCCTTCTGTTGTTGAATGTTTTAATCAACAAAACCAACCAACCAATCAAATAAACAAAAAAAGAAGCACTAGCCATACTCTCAGATTGTCTAGACAGGATTATTCAGTTCCAAAGAATAGGAATATATTTTTCCAGAAATCTCTTCAATTTTAAATTTTGCTCAGAAAAATTGAGTTCAGACAGCTGGACAGGTTCCATAATTAGAACTACTTCTTAAAGGAATCAATTGTGTTAGGTTGACAAATGTAGAAATGAGGGAAACACATGCATTGAACAATAGTAGTACATCAGATCCAAAGCTATTTACCAACATTCCTGCTGTTAAATAGTCAATTAGCTCATGTTACATGCATAGTGATATTCACTACAAATTAGATTGAATATAGATGTCTTTTTTTTTTTTTCATTTTACTAGGAACATGAAAACATTCTTGCCAGGTTACAAAGTGGCAAGAGAGGGATTTAAATCTAGCACTCCAAGAAATGGCAAATGTGTGTATGTGTGTGTGTGTGTGTGTGTGTGTGTGTGTGTGTGTGTGTATCTGTGTGTGTATGTGTTATACTTACAAACAATTATATGAAAAATATTTATTTTTGTCCCTAACTTTCTCTCCCTAAATAACTTTCTATTATTAAATATATTTTCCTCCATCTAACAGTATTTTTGATGTGGTAATGCAAGCATATCTTCTCTACATTTCTGCCTCAGCTTTCTGTAATATCCAATAAAAACTATGGTAGAGGCTTCTTTTCTGAAGATACGGTTAAGGGCTGAACACCTGACCTCAACACACGGTCTCTGGCAGCCTGAGGTTCCTGTGGCATCTGTTTGAGAACCATGGGCAATTTTGGAAGCTGCCAGAAGCCACCTCCTTCTCACCCTTCATGTGTGGACCTCCACAGAGATATCTCAGGTTAAGCTGTCTGACATAGAATAAGCTTTATGATGGCACATCTAAAGATTTTTGGAATAAGACTGAAGTGCTAAAATACATTAAAAACTATTTTGTGGCCTTTACTGCTTTGAACAGAGCTTGCATGTTTTAAAGTCCCATATGGTCAACAACTTAGGAGGGTAACAATAGTAAACAGTGGTATTTACAATGATATATGTTGAGAATGTCTTTTATTAGTCTTGAATCTGAACAGGAGCATAACCAACCCTTGTTCACTAGCTGAACTTCTTAGTCCAAGTTCTCAGTGAGACCTTGCATATTTAATAGAATAGGCCTAGAATGCCTTAGGAAAAAGCATATTCCTTTATTTTTTCTACGTGGGACATAGGGTAAAATACATAACAAAATAAATTCTTAAAGTTATGTATGACTCTCTCAAATAACCTTAACCCTTTTACCACTGTACTCTGGGAGTTTCTTTTTAATGAATGGATGGGTAAATCTCATTTATTAGAGTAGTAGAGTAATTTATAAAGTCATTTTTCAGGGAACATGTGACAAGTATTACACAAAGAGTGAGATAAGTGTATCCTAGGAAAATGTTATACTTTTCATATATCAAGAATTCTCCTGGATTGGGATTTTGACTCATCTCAATGGGATATCCAGAAATGAATTCTGTCTCTGAATTCACAAAGAAACCTAAGACTTTGGAACAATGGAACATGGTGTCATGTACTTTCATTTCTTTGGAGCTCATTTCTCTCATCTCTATACTAATTTGAATGTTTATTCAATGGATAATAGAAGACAAATAATAAATAATAAATGTACAGGGTTGGGGACTGAGCTAGGCAAGAGTGATTCCATTGTGTGCTGTCTTGACCATGACTTTGACAAATACCTTCATTAACCTTTCATCCCCACATAGTGCTATACTTTGCTGCCATTCACTTAATGGAGAAGAGAAAGTTTGATAAGTGAGGGAAAAGGCAGAGAATGGCAAAGGCCATACAAGGAATTAAAATACAGCTTTAGAAGAGGACATACTCAATTCGGAATTATTTAAAGGTAACAAACTCAACCTATTAGAACTTGCTCCTCCCCAATAGACTCTTGAGAAATACAGAAAATACTTATGTGAATATAAAATTATGTCTATAATAAGGGGAGTAATTGAGAAAATTGAATCTTTTAGATTTTACTTTATTTTTTTAAAGATAAAATTTCCATAACGTAAAGAGTCTTTGCATCATTAATTATTCTGGTTCTGTCTTGGATGATGGAACAAAAATTTTTAGTCTCCTAAACAATGAAGAAGGACTGTGGGTATTTATTAGTAAAATGACAAAAATTATCAGGAAATATTCAAGACAGCAAAGACATAATGTTGCATTTTATAAAACTTTGCCTTGAGAGAAAATATTTCCAATATATGATAAAAAAAAAAACTCATATCAGAAACTACATAAGGAGCCCAGACAGCTCAATAGGAAGAAAAAAACTCAATTAAAAATAGGCAAAGGACCTTAAACACACCTCACAAGAGGACAAACAGAAAACCACAGTTTCATGAACAAAACCTATTAATGTCGATCACAGAACTGTAGATAAAATACCAATGAAATATTTCCCCAAGCTACTAAAGTGACTGAGTGAAAATGAGTGAAAGGCAAATGGTGATGTGTGTCCAGAGCAAAGAAACCTCTGCTCACTGTTGCCGGTCATGGAACATGTACAGTGGAAGCCAGTGAATTAGCCATAGGATCAATAACCCCAGTTTTGTGTATACAGCCATATGAATTGAAAGAAGTATCTTCCAGAAACAAAGGTATAGTCAATGTTCATTGTATTATTGTTCATACTATCCAAGATATGGAAACAATCTAAGTATTTATGGGCAGAGATAAGGAGGAAAGTGGGATCTGTTTACAGATATATGAAATACTCTGACCTGAAGATCTGGGAGACTAATCACACTATTTGAAGCAACATGAGAACACTGTGCTAAGTAAGATAAACCAGGCTCAGAAAGGCAAATATTACACGTTTTTGTTTCGGAAGTTGAAGTCATGAAAGTGGTGTGGATATTACTAAATTCTGAGGGAAGATGGAGGCAAGGAAGGATGTTGTGGCAAAACCGAGGCTATAATTAACCAAAGGGTAGAAGAAAAATAAACTTCCTTGATCTTTTAAGATAATGGTTACTGCAATTAGGAACAATGCACTGTGTTTTAAATATACTTACCCTTGAGACATAAATCACAATATAAATATAAAACACTGTTCTATGTAATACCATAATGAATACAAACACACAAAATAGGTTTTGGAATCTATTTTGAATTCCCTACCTAGTCCAAGCTGATCTCAAATGATAAAGATCATCAAAAGCAGTATCTGAGACTCACACCTTTGGGAGTTATGGCATGTACCACCATGCCTAACTTGATATAAATTATTTAAATGTTAGCTTAAATCCATGCCCAAGCATAAATACCGCAAAGTTTCAAAGTCCATTTGGGAAGCTGTAGGTCTAGTTACAGGATGGGAGAACCAAGAGACACCCTTTGAAATTGTTGTGGAGGATTTTCTACATTAGATCCTTTGCTATGTTTCTATCATGTTTCGAAACTGAAACTAGCCGTCTCTAAGCTGATTGTCATAGTAAATGCATTGTGGAATTTACAAAGTGGTACTTCTGGTTTATGAGTTCTCCCTATAAATTGATGGGGACATGGCATGTAGGCTCTGCTTTGATACAGAAACATTGTCAATGATAAGCTGCAACTTAAAATTTAGCATCATTTATGTTAGAGACCTGAAATTCTTAAAGAGATTTCTGTTCTTAAGTGATGATGGTGGTAATAATAACAAAAATCATCATTTTTACTTATTCTCTATATTCTAGGCACATTTTTCAATAGCTTCAGATGTGATTTATAACTGAAATGCACCCCTAAGAACTAGTTAATATTGTCTTTACTTACTTTACATACAAGAAACATGAGCCACTGTAGGTTTCAGGATTTGTCTTTACACTATAGTTTTGAAGGACAGCACTTTTTACAGCCTTGTTCTATGTTAGAACACTTGATCTGCAAGAAATTCATGATCCATGCTTGCCTCTCTAGTTAGCTTGAGCCTCTCTAGTTAAGGCTCAAGATAATAGGTTATGAGCAACTGATCTTTCTTAGTTAAGGTTTTACTGCTGTGAAGAGACACCATGACCAAGGCAAGCCTTATAAGAACAACATTTAATTGGGGCTGGCTTACAGGTTCAGAGGTTCAGTCTGTTACCATCAGTGTAGGAATATGGCAGTATCCAGGCAGGCATGGTGCAGAAGGAGCTGAGAGTTCTACTTCATCTGAAGGCCAACAGGAGAAGACTGGCTTCCAGGCAGCTAGGCTGAG
>JADRCD010219273.1:0-39475 GCA_019843815.1 Montemys delectorum
GTGTGTGTGTGTGTGTGTGTGTGTACGTGTGTGTATCGGCCCGAGCTGCGGGCTGGAACATTTGGGCCCGAAGCTCCTGCTGTGACTCCCCAAGACTCCGCCGTGCCAGCCACTGCCGATTCCCAGCGCTCATCAGCACAAACTTTATTCTTGGCAAACTTCTCTTTTTCTCCCCTCCTCCTCCGCCCCCTCCCCCTCCAGCAGATTAAATGCTCTTCCAGAAGGAAAACCGAAGCGAAAGGGAAGGAAAGACGCTCTAGCGCGGACGTCTGCAGCTCCGGGTGGCTCTTTATTGTTTACTCTGAAGGAAGTGGACTTTTCGGTATTTTCTGATTCTCCTCGCACCTCCGCTGGGGCAAACGGAGCCTCTTGGCCCAGCTCTCCTCTTCTCAAAAAAAACTCCCCAAAACACCGAAATCAGCATCCGAGGAATCAGAGGAGAGGTTTTGCACGGTGACGCGCCACGGGACCCTCGTTTGCACTTTGGAAAGTCGTGTCCCTTCCGGAACCGGTGTCCTCGGAGCACAGACCCCAGCAGCGAGTGCGGCGTGGGGTGGCCATCCAGCCCTGGCAGCTTAGCCTAGTGCACCCGGAGTGGCGCAGACGCTCCCAGAGGCGCCGGCGGCTGCCGCCCTCGCAGTCTGGTGCCCTTCGCCCCAGGGCCGGGCGCCGGCGTCCTTCTAAGTGGGAAAGCGCGGCAATCGCAGAGGCTCCTGCAGCTGCTCCAGCCGTGGGCCCCTCGCTTGCCCACCCACCCCGCTTCCATTCCCAGTCCTCTCGCACTCAGTCTTCCAACTCCCCCACCTCACATCGACCCCCCCCCCTTCCTGGTGTCTCGGAGTGCTCCCGCAGCGGAGCGGAGATTACACAGCCGCCGGGATGCCCCAACTTTCCGGAGGAGGCGGCGGGGGGGACCCGGAACTCTGCGCCACCGATGAGATGATCCCCTTCAAGGACGAGGGCGATCCCCAGAAGGAGAAGATCTTCGCTGAGATCAGTCACCCCGAAGAGGAAGGCGACTTAGCCGACATCAAGTCATCCTTGGTTAACGAGTCCGAAATCATCCCAGCCAGCAATGGGCATGAGGTGAGTGGGCAGCTGTCCGGAGAGGCGTGTCGGGTCCCGGGGACCCGTAGGGGAAGCAAGCAGGGCGCGCGGTCGCGGTGGCCACACTGAGCCCTGGTCCCTCTGGGCTGGGTGGGGAATAACGGCCCCTAGTCCACGGTGCGCACGTGTGCGAGCAGCCGGCAGGGAAATTTATTCCAAGTGGTTCTATGGCTAACCGGTGGCAAATCGGCAGGAACCGCTGGCTTTTACCCGACCGGTTTCGCCCTCCGACCTTTTGGCGGCTCGGAGGGACGCGATGCACTAAAACAGGGATGTCTAAACACGACTGCGAAGCCCATCACGGGGTGGAAAACAAAGTGCACCCGCTAGCTCCTTTCGGTACAGTGCACAGAAGTGCGTTAAACCACCGAGGGCTCCAAGGAGCGAAGCCCCAGGCGGGAGGAAGGAGAGGCGGGCGTGGGCCTCGCCGAAGGGGCCGTCCCAACCGCCGTGGAGCCGGCGCGCGCCCTAACTGCGGGGGCGTTGCGGGGCCGGGTCCCCACGGCAGGAGAGGCTGCTGCCGAGAGCCGTGGGCGAGCCGATCCGAGCCAGCCAACGGCATCCACACCGCAGCCCTTCCGCCCGCAACTCCGGCATTTAAAGTGGAAAGAAAAGCGTTTATTTGGGGTTAGACTGGGTTGGGATCAGGGCCCTGGATCTCGGCAGAAGAAAGGCGAGCCCTCGGCGGAAGCCGGGCGGCGGCTAGGGAGGAGGGGGACGCGCTTTATCAGATCTCCGGGCCAGCTGAAGGCGACGGCGCTGGTAACCCGAGTAGAGTAAATAGAGACACGTGGGTGCCGGCGCGAGGGAGCGGAGAGCCGGGCCGCGCGCGAGCATCGGATGGGCGTAGAACCCCCCCCCTCCAAAGCCCAAGCCCACACCTTAGCGGCCACTCTGGCTCAGCAGCTGAGGAAACCTCACAGGGACATCCAGTAGTAAAGTTCTGATACCCAAATGATGTCCCCAACGTTTTTTCCTTCCAGAGAAACTTGGAGAGTATAGCGTTTTCCTTAAATGGCAGCCTTCTTCCCCCACCCCCACCCCAAAGAAAGGGTGGTTTCGGGGGCGGGGACATTTTGGGTTTAAAGAGTGCTTTTAAGAACACCTCAGAGTTACCTTCTCTGTCCCGATGGCAGGGGTGAGTACGCAGCTGAGAAGGCGGGCGGGGTGGGTGGCTGATTCCAAAATATAAGGAACCCTCGCTATTCCCAAAGTCCTACAAAAAAAAAAAAAAAAATAGAGGAAGGGGGCGAGAATGTACTCAAAGTCAGGTAAAAAGGGTTTCCGTGTGTGCCAGAAGGACCACACAGGTTCAAGGACTGAAATATCATCTAAACTCTGGGGTTGGTTTTTTTTTTTGTTTTGTTTTTTCTTTTTTGGCCAGACTTTAGAGTAGCCCCGTTCTTTCTACTGGAGAAGTCTACACATTTCAATCCCCTTCACGTTTTTTTAGTCTGAGGAGAAAAGCCATGCTTAGGAAACCGAAAACTACCGGGGTTGGGTGTTTGAACTGTTCATCTTTCCGCGGTGGAAGTGGAGCAGGCAGAGCCACGGAAGACGGTGAAGGGGTCATACCACCGATTTGCACGTGGTTGAGTCGGGTCAGTGGTGCTTACCAAAACTGATATTAACTGGGCCACCTTTTAGATGTCTATAACCCGACTCTCAGTTTTCCCTCCCATTAACCACAGACCAGTTCTACTGTGATGGCCCTGATAGCACTCGGCCTGAAAGTTGTAAGTGAACTCAGTTTCAGCTAGGACTCCTCTCAGGCAATTTCCCTAAGACCTCAGCAAAGTAGTTCTTTTGTTTACGTTTCCAGATCTCATTTTCGGTCACAAAATGTTGTTTCTCGTGGCCTTTTAATCGGGTCTTGTCAAAGTAAACCAAGGCTGAAGAGGCTGGCACATCCCAGAAGCTGGGCACCCAGGAAGCATCGATGGGTTGTTAGAACAGAACACGTCATTTCTAAATTTACTTTTTTTTTTTTTTTTTTGCCACCTTACTTTTGATTCAGAGTACCTAATCATTCAAAAATACACATGGAAGAGGTTTTTCCAGTACTCAAGTCTAATTGTCCTTAATTTTAACCAAACGAGTAAACCGAGTTTTACCTAAATCTTTACCTTTGAATTAACAGCAGATCCATCTGTTACAAACTCTAAGGTGATCTTCTTTCTTTTGTGGGTGGCTATGCACGCCATTAGGTGGTCAGACAAGCACAGTCCTCTCAGGAGCCCTACCACGACAAGGCCAGAGAACACCCCGATGATGGTAAGTCAGACTCTTTCTCCCCACTTCACCACAGGGCACATGCAGTGTGAATATCTTATTTTATTTTGATACTTCTATTTGAGTAAGGTGGAACTAGGTATGCAAGATTAGCCACGTACTGTTTTAACAGAATGGCTAGAAACTCCAAGCTTCTCTCTTGTGGTGCATATCGCATCCTTTTGAACCAGGCCTCCAGTCTGGGCCTTTGGGTTCCTACTGGCTTTTAGATTCTTAGAGAAGGGAGGTTTCTAAAGAGTAGTTTTCATTTGCAAATTGCTGCCTGTGGGTTCTCAGTGCAGTGAAGGAAGGCAGTGGCAGTGTGTGGGCAGATGTATCATGGTCAGTAACTTAGCTTGTAAAATAGAAAAACTATTAGAAGCTACATATATCAAATGATAAGCATTTCTCTCATTGTTAACTCTTGTCAATACTTTAAAAAAAATCACATACACACACATACAAACATACACACACACAAACATATATGCAAACATATACTCCCAAACTCACTCTCTCTCTCTCTCTCTCTCTCCCCCCCCCCCCCCCCTTCTTTGCTCATTCCATGTTTAATCAGATCAACATAGGGTTCACTTGCTCATCAGTTGGCATTTCTGGTCTCCTTCAATTACTTAACAATTGACCTGTCTAGAATAGAGTGTTTGTACATTCAGTGTGTAGATCAGGTGGCAGGGAGAGAGCTCTAGATCAGCCTTCCTTTTTGGCAACAAGTAGATACAATAACTTGTATACAGTAAATTAAGGTAAATAAAGTCCATATAGTAAATACAGTAAAGTATTTTTAAATACATATGGTATTTTTAAATAAATACAGTAATATAAGTTACTTGTATACAGTAAACTAAAAGTAAAGGAACATTTCTTTGATAGACTGTAAATCTAGGGATGAAATTATTACTTCCAAAGGTTAACTCACTACAAATTTGGGTTTTAATCATACACTAGATTCAGTTTTTTTCTCCCTCAATAAAAGTCTAACATTTGGTAGAAATTCAGAGGCACAGGTGGAATTTTTGAACTTGTCTAAAAGAACCCTTTAATGTATAGTAAATGTGTATGTGTGTTGGGGGTAGATGGCCTTATCTATTAACATTTCAGTTTTTCAGTTTGTGTGTGTTCCCTTGTGTTTCTGTATTTCGAAGTCCAGTTTGTTAGCATTAGAACAAATTAGGTTAGATGAATAACACTTATTTTTGTAAAAACGTCAGTCAGTAGTGGAAGTAAATTGAACCACATGTTTTTTTAAGCATCTGGTTGGCTGTTAAAGCCATCGAGGAGCATAAATACTGTCACTCTAAAATAGAGCCTAGTATTCACTTAGAGTATTTTATAAACAAATATTTTATGTAAAGTCTGGCCTGTCTTAGAAGCAGAAAATTTTCTGATGAAAAACGGTGCGAGATGAAAGCAAAGTTGATGCATCTTTGATTGTCCTTTGGCTTCTCCTAGGAAAGCACCCAGATGGAGGCCTGTACAACAAGGGGCCCTCCTACTCCAGTTACTCTGGCTACATCATGATGCCCAATATGAACAGCGACCCATACATGTCAAATGGATCCCTTTCTCCGCCCATCCCGAGGACAGTGAGTAACATGCTGATGTTGAAAATTATTTTCAGACGTGCAAATTAACTCGTGTTTCAACAGAATGCTGGTTTCCTCAAACACACTGCCAATGGCTTCCTTGTATGAATCTTAGCCATCCCGTCGTTCCCTCAGAGCTGTGCAAGGAATGGTGGCCAGAGAACAGTGCTGTCTTTATGTCTCCCATTTTGATTTTTAGATTTAGGCTAACGGGCTGAGATGAGTTAAGTAGAGATTCATGAGTTAGGAGATCAAATGGAGCCAAGTCGGCAGAGCTATGGTTTTTTTTTTACATGTGCTGTGTTTCTGTGCTGCTGATGGGGTGATGGGGGGGGGGCATGGATTTCATCTTTCAGTTAAACTAAGGACCAGGCAGCTGCCAAAGCCCTAACTAGCTGTTTAGAGTGAGAACTACTGAGGCTCATTTGGATCTAGACATTGAGAATGTGATTTTGGCTTTTGAAAATGTCTTGTTTTATTACATTAGCTATTGTTTTAAAGGGGAGGCACAGAGGAGCCGTTTTCACTTGGTTGTCAACTGGGGAAATAGCTGAAGATCATGTAATGAAAGTTGTTGCTATTTCGTTGTTATTTACCTAAAGTTGTAAGGAAAAAATGCAGTGTCGTAACAACTGCGTTATGCTGGTGCGTACAACATCATGGATGTCACGTGTGTCTTTTGGTCCGCTGTCTCTTTAACTGGGGGTAAGATGGCACCTGTGCAGGCGGTAACTCGTAGAAGATGGGCACGTGTGATCACCCTGGCGAACACACCTAGTATGCCCCCACTTTTTGGAGAAGCTGCTGGGGCGGTCATAATTAGTTGCCTGTTCCCAGTCCCATGCCTCCACCACCCAAGCCTAGTGAAAACCACACAGGAATGAGTCTCCCTGATGGGTGTTTGGGTTGGGGTGAATCTCAATGTGTCTACAAACTGAGAAGTCCCTCAGAAAGCCTTGGGGCAAGGGGTGTCACCAATGCCTCATGGCAGAGTCTTGAGAGCTGGGAGGGTCACCAAAGAGGCTGACAGGAAACGGCTGGCAATCAAGTGGAGTGAGAGCTTGTGGGTTATCTCAGTGGTATGAACCCTTGATGGTTAAAATGATAGGTACGTGAAGGTGGTGGGCCTTGTAATTGCAGACTTACTATGATAATTTTTCTGCAAATTCCAGATGGATGTTTAAACTCGGGCAGGGACCATGTTTTTTTTTGTTTTTTTTCTCATTTTCATAAAGCAGTTGGTCTGAGGCTCAATCAAATCTTGGAGATTTTTGATGTGACCTCCGTTACAAGGAACATCCCCCTCCCCATCATTTTTAAAACATTTCAAGTATTTAGTGATATTTAATGCCTGTGTAGTGTGTGGAATCTTCTACCTAAAATGTGAATGACCTAATAAAGCAATTATAATCTATTTAGAGATTGACCTCCCCCCTCCCTTAAACACACACACACTGAAAGTGCTTCTGGGGTTTAAGACTTGTAGAGAATTTGTTGAGCCAGATAGAGAAACTGATTTTTTTTTTAAATTTTTTTTTTTTGGGGGGGGCTGCATTTTGGATAAGGAAGAGTTGAAATTTTCTGTAGAAAGGCTAAAAGGTCAACAGATAGTCTTTTCCAATCAAGCTAGAGTTCTGGTAACAGAAAATCACTTCCCAAACTGTTTATGTTTTATCCACAAGTGCAGTATATACTGAATTGTGGTTTATTTCATAGAAAGACTAGATGCTTCTCTCTTCAGAGAAGAGATTTGGTAACGTAGCGTAATAATCTTCCTAGTATTTACACAAATACAAATATTGAAAATAATTCTTTCCCCTTTAAGCTAGTACTCTGTCTCTGTGGCCTTTTCTCCTGATTCCTCCAGTGAATCCATTTTGGTGTGCGCACGCATTACATCCTAGCACCATTTTGAAATGTCAGTAGAGTGAAAGGTATTTTCTGGTATATATGTATTGAACTGTTGACATCCATGAATCAGTCATTCATCACTTGGGGAAGATTTGTGGGCTGAGCAAATGTCACTAGGTGTAGACTGTCCAGAGAACCTTTCCTCTCTTTTCTGTTGTCTGTGCTAAATGCCCTTACATGTGAAAATGCATCCGTGTTAGGTATGTTTTATTGAGAGACCCCCGCAGTTTGCACAGTTCCAGGAGCCTTTCCGTTTTAACCACAAGGCTATGCCAATTCTTTTCAGAGTCCAACTGAAGTGAGTTACAATCTTTGGTTTTTAATACCCAACAGCTGTTGGTAATGTTTCTGAGATCAAACACACTTTAACCGGAAGGCAGCCTCTCTTCTTGGGCCTAACCACACTTCTCTCTTCCTCCTTCCTTCTGTCCCTGGTAGGACTGTTTGTGTCACTGACATCAGCGATGGTAGACTTTCTTAGATGGTGTCAGGAGCTGGTGGACCATTTGTGTGTTTGAGTCTCAGAGTGGGAGCAGCCTGGTGACTTGTATTTGCATTACAAATAATTCCCGGTTTATTGCATCTACTGCTTGTGAGATCCAGGGAGAAACATCTGTGGGAGGGTGAGGTACCAACAGGGCCCCTCTCCTTTCTGTGACTTAACTGCTGTCCTGAGATTCCAGCTGTGGCCAAGTGGCGCACACAGGGAGGCCTCTTCCGAAATGTCCCTATAACCATATGCCATTGCTCCCGGTTTAAGCCAAGTACCTTATTCAGGAGAACTCCCTTCACCTATCCACCTTCCCTTCTGCAAGGACATTTTAATTGGGACTTCCTTTTAGAACTGGAACCTTTAAGGGAGTGTGAGTATCTATCCCAGGTATCTTAAGAACGAGGTTCTCCTGGAATCTTAAGTTTTCAGTTTAAAGAAACAAGGCAGCTATGGCGACCTCCTTTGTGTCAGTGTAAGCTCTTGAAGCACCGGGTGAGGAGATGTGCAAGCCTGTTAATATTTCAGAGCCAGGACCCCAAGAAAGTTTATCAAACGCATACTCCCAAACTTTTCTTTCTCTGACGCTTATGTCCAAAAATAAGGCCAAATGCTGAGGTATTAAAAACAACAAAACCCAAAAAACCGGTGCTTTGTGTCCCAGGCGGTGCTTTGTGTCCCAGGCGGAGTGTTCAGGCACAGTGTGAATGAGCCCTGAGCTCAGCTGTTTTCACATAGGAAACTTCCCTTTGGTGTAAGATTATCCTGTAGTTAATTGCCCTGGGTGTCAAACTTCCATTTGTCCCTCCTGCAGCCCAAATGGTTAACACCTTACAAGAGAAGCCTTGTAGATCTCTTCTGAAGCCTGGGAGAGTCAGGAAGCTGCCTGGTGGCCCCTGACCACAGTACCTCTGAATCATGAGAACTTCGAACTTTCTGGTTCTCTGTGATCTTCCTCAGAGAGATCTTGCGGGTAGCTGCCCTGTAAATCGTTATTTTTAAAAGTAGGAATAGCTGTCAAAATGTTATAAAGGCTTTTAGTTATTTAGGATAGTTCTATTGTGTTGACTGGTGTATTCTTTTAGGGAATAAGCATTTGAAATTCCGATGAACAGATTTATGTCCAGTAGATCTCCTTGTATTAAGTTTATAAACAACTAAGATTTGATCTTTGTCATGTGTTCACTTCTGGGACAAAGGAACTGAGGTAGATTTGCCTAACCATGAAGTTTCTGAATACCAATATGCCAGTGCGGTATGGCTTTGAAACACATGTTAAAAAGTAAGTAAATAAAAAGATGGTAGCCCAGGGGTAGTAGGCCTGTGCCTTACACTTTGTGTGAGGAGCCTGAGGAGGAGGCTCTTTGTGCTACAAGGAGCTACCTGATTTGATTTCCTGATGAAATAATTTTAATTTTCTGATTCCAGATGTTTCATTTCTCACAGCTAAGTGTGCTGGCCCTTCCCTCTTTATCCTCAAGCAGAGGATATATTTTCCAAGTGTATTTTGTGTAATATTTGCACGTGGCTTTCAGGAGAAGGTGTGGGGAAATTCCTCTTTAGAGACTCTGGTTATTCTATCTGGTCCTTCCTCTCACTACACCACCACGAAGCAGGGGAAGACTCGTGATTGACAAGAATTTGGAGCCGTTACCGTTCCTGCCCGCAGATATCTCCGGTCGCTAGTGCTTTTGCTTACTGTAGTATATCAAGGAACAATGCTTTAGGAGTGGACACCATGAGCACTGGCCGCTGATCCTCGCTTAGTCTTTTGAATTGATCCTTGCAGGGTTTGTGTTTGCTTGCTTCAGAAAGACACGAGAGCAGCCCCAAATACAGTAATTTCACTAACTCAAGATCACTACCACAAAACTGGGAACAAATCTTTTGATGTCATTTGGCTGGTTTTGATTGTTTGAGACATGGCATTACTATACAGGGCCCGGAACACACCAGGAATACAACTGCCTCTGCTCCCCCAGTGCTGGGATTGAAGGCGAGACAGCCAGCTGAATCCTGATGTTTGAGAGCGTTTCTGCAGCCTCACACGGTCTTGGCTTTCTTCTCACCAGCCTCCTTGTTCTAGCTCAGTCTTTAGCATACACCTTAAGGTTGATTTGCAGAGCTGGACTCTCGGCAAACATGCCAGCTGAGAGTACCCACAGCTCTAGAGACTTTAAAAGTAACTGCTAATTCTGTAGGCAGACCCATTTTGGATTTATTTACTGGAAATTTTTAAGCAATCAGATCCACTCTCATTTTTTTTTTCTTCCTGACTCCTTTGTTCTCCATTTACATAGTATGGGTAAGATCAGGATTTTACAGGTTGGTTTCCCTTTGGTTTTGGAGAATGACTTGGGAGTTTAAAAATAAGACATTCCAGTGCTATCTGTGACTAGCAGGAAAAGCACACGCACACTATTTCCAAGTACACGGAGCATACAGCAGCTAGCATGTCCCAGGAGATGCTGTCATAGGCCTGAAGGTTGGTTTTCTAATGGAGGCACGTATACAGCCAGTATATACCCAACTGCAGCAGGCAGGTCCAGTCACCGTACTGATAGGCAAGAACTAGCTCTGCTCAGGCCTCTCCAGCCAGCCTACTTCATTTAGAAAAAGGCTGGGGATGTAGCTCATTTGGCAGAGTGCTTGCCCAGCATGCATGAAGGCCTGGGTTCAGGGCTCCGTGCCACAAAACTACTGTGGTTACATACATGTCTGTAAACCCAGGAGACTTGGGAGATGGAGGCAGGAGGATCAGAAATTCAAGCTAATCCTCAGCTACCTAGGCACTTCACGAACAGCCTGAGCTATAAGAAACCCCATGTCCAATTAAGAAAAGCTGGACTTGAGGGCAGGAGCAAGGACAACACGTAGTAGCCATAGTTTTTTTTTTTTTTTTTTTTGAAATAACTGTTAAAAATATACCCTTGGGGGCTGGAGAGATGGCTCAGCGGTTAAGAGCACTAACTGTTCTCCCAGAGGTCCTGAGTTCAAATCCCAGCAACCACATGGTGGCTCACAGCCATCTGTAATGGGATCTGACGCCCTCTTCTGGTGTGTCTGAAGAGTGACAGTGTATTCATACACATAAAATAAATAAATCTTTGAAAAATATATGTGCATACCACACACACACACACACACACACACACACACACACACGGAACCAAACAACTTGTACACATAACTGCTTAGAAGGCTTGAAGCAGGAAGACTGAGTTTAGGAGTTCAAGGCCAGCCTGAGCCAGCATCACAAGTGTGTGTGTACATACATTAACTCATGGTTGCTTTTTTAAATACTGCAACTTAAATTTTTAAATTTAAGTTTATTCATGTGTATATATGGTCTGCTTAGTGCATACCAATGAATTCCGGTGAGTGTATGCCGTGATGGGCATTGTATGTAGAGGTCAGAGGACAACTTTGGGGAGTTACTTGTTCTCTCCTTTCACCATGGACCCCAGGGCTTGAACTCAGGTCATCAGGTGTGCACAGTAAGTATGCCCACCTACTGAGTGAGCCATCTCACACCGGTCATTTTTTAAAGAAATCACAATATAGGAATCATCGTTTCCTTACAACCCTGCAAATCATCTTACGGATGTAAATAATCCAATATGTAAAATTTGGAGGCCTAATGTCCCAAAATGAGTTAAAGCCCAACAGCAAACCCTGGAAATGAATGGGGGTGGAGAACCAGGACTCTTAATCAGAGGCTGTGCAGCAAGTGGGGACCTCTAACTCAGCCTCTGGCCACTCAGCTGTGTGTGCGTCTAGCCATCAGCCAACGTGATGGGGAGACCATGCTGTCCCCAGAGATGACATTTAAGTGCAGTGTCCACTCTGGCTAAAGTCACTGGAATCATGAACTTGCTGTGTGTATCATCCCAAAGCTCAACAGGGAATGATGTCTCCGTGGGAGGTTCTCTGAGGCAGCATAAAGCAGGAAGAATTTGTGCTGCCTTTCCTTACTTCCCGGTTAGAGGTAGGAAAGCTGCGCCACAGAAAGTCTAAAAGTAGACCTTTTCTTTTTCTTTCTTATTTTTGCAATTATCTATGGGCAATGAGTCTCTCGAAGCTCTATTGCTGGGCATTGTTGTGACTTCTTCTGCCTACCAGTGATCCTCTACAGCACCTTGTGACAGTTTTGCAGAAATCACATTTTGATCCCCCTCAGTGATTGGGTACTGAGGTGATACAACGTTTCGTCCAGTAGAGATGGATTAGCCAGGCCTGGTGGCAAAGGCCTGTGATTCAAGTTACTCAGGGGGTTCAGGCAGGGAACTTGCACATTTCAGGACAACCTGGAAAAAACTCTGTAAGATCCTGTCTCAAAAAAGAAGGGACAAGCCGGGTGGTGGTGGCGCGCACACCTTTAATCCCAGCACTTGGGAGGCAGAGGCAGGCGGATTTCTGAGTTCAAGGCCAACCTGGTCTATAGAGTGAGTTCCAGGACAGCCAGGGCTACACAGAAAAACAAAAAACCAAAAAAACAAAAAACAAAACAAAACAAAAAAAAAAAAAAAGGAAGGGACAAGAGGGCTAGGAATGGTTAGGAATGGTCCATGGTTGATGCTTGCCCAGTATGTGTGAGGCCCTGGGCTCAGTACCCAGGATGACAATATGAGTGAATGGAGGAGCCTGTTGCCACTCTGCAACCCTGGGAAAGATAGACTGGAGAGGCTGATGTGGGGAGGCTCTGGGACATGACAAGAGGAATGCCTCTAGAGTTTCTCCACTTGGGAAAAAATTACTGTTAGCCTCTGAACCAAACAAAAAATTTAAAATCTGCTCAATTTTTTTAATTTTTAAACTTTAAAAAATTTTATCTTTTTATTACGTGTAAGTGTGTGTGTGTCTGCATGCAGGTACGCACATGTGAGACCAGAGGTATCAGGGCCTGTCTTAGTCAGGGTTTCTATTCCTGCACAAACATCATGACCAAGAAGGAAGTTGGGGAGGAAAGGGTTTATTTAGCTTACTTCCACATTGCTGTTGATCACCAGAGGAAGTCAGGACTGGAACTCAAGCAGGTCAGGAAGCAGGAGCTGATGAAGAGGCCATGGAGGGATGTTCCTTACTGGCTTGCTTCTCCTGGCTTGCTCAGCCTGCTCTCTTATAGAACCCAAGACTTCCAGCCTAGGGATGGCACCACCCACAAGGGGCCCTACCCCCTTTGATCACTAATTAAGAAAATGCCCCACAGCTGGATCTGGATCTCATGGAGGCACTTCCCCAACTGAAACTCCCTTCTCTGTGATAACTCCAGCTTGGGTCAAGTTGGCACACAAAACCAGCCGGTAGAGGGCCCCTGCAACTGTAGTCATAGATGGTTTTCGAGCCACCTGAACTATTGGTGCCAGGAACAGAACTTGGGTCTTCTACAACAGCTCTTAACCGCTCAGCCATCTGTCCATCCCCTAATCTGCTAAGCTTTGTCATAAACACCCAACCGTGATGGTAGTTGATCGCTTGGTCATGAGATCATCTGGGATTGAGATAGTTACATCAGCCTAGAACAGAAGGGATGCCGCCAGTCAGCTTGCCTAATCAATAAAAGCGCCAGTAGGGACTGTATATGTCCTTGTATCTACTTTTGTACCTCTAGTATGCTCACTCCCTATCAAACCAAGCTTCTTATGAAATACAGAATCTGAAGGTATCTGCTCAGTAACCCTGCCCTGTAGTACTATATTTATTCTCTTATTTGTTGTTAGGGCCAGTAGACTGCTGTGCTCAGTGAAAGTCTGTATCTCCTCTCCTAGAATGTTCTGTTTCACAAACAGCTGAAACCAGCTCATTGGAAGAATAAAGAGGATGAGACCGGAGCCTTAGGAGAAGGAGTCTTGCCTCTTCTCTAGATCCTTGAAACCTAGGACAAATGCAGATGATAGAAATAGAAACATGCTGGGTTTTTTTTGTCTTCCCCAAAGTATACTTGAGATGAAAGTATAGCTGTATAAAAACAAAAACCATCCAAAAAACCAAAATCTAAGTGTCTTCTAGTATCATGTCACTAATGCTTTGCCATTTATGCTACTCCCTTTCAGCTAGGAAGGTTTTCACTAACAGTGAGGGCATTGTTAGATATTAGAAATATTGTATAATTTTTGTGATACGGGTGGCTGAGGGGCCCCTGATGGACACGAGCTGTGATACACTGATGACATTGAGAACCTAATTTTGTTAGGACAGCTGTTGATGGAGGGAGGGCCTGGGGTAGATGTCAGAAGACCCGAGGTCTCATCTACAGTCTGTTGCCCCCTTCTGGAGGTATTTCTCCTCCCCCAGCTTTCGTTCCCTCCTTTACAATGGTACCCTCCGATGTGGCTGGCCTGCCTTACTGTGCCCATGTGGGGTTCTGGTACCACTGTTTCCTAGCCATGGGTGTAGGATAGGAGTGAATGGTGTGAGCTGGTGCCCAGATTGCCTTCTGGTAGGACGTGTGCAGCAGTGACAGGTGTATGGCAGGACTGTGGGGCTCTGGAGGAAGGGAGGACACATGACTCTTCCCCTGCTGAGGTGCTGGCTCAGAACCTAGAAACGTCTTACCCTAACCTTTGGGAAACAGTTACCTTATGAAGATTTGGGGAATGGGGATTCAGTGGCATCCTCTTCTCCTTGGGGCATTTTTCTTGGGCTCCCTATCCTGGGTGTAGGGAGAACCTCGTTCTCTCCTTTAATACCCCTCTCCCCTCTAAGGAAATGAGATGTGTAAGGGACGAGGCTTTCAGTTTTTTGCTGACATCTCATATCCTTCCAACATTTGATAGGGAGTTATCAAATAACCTGTACTTCCTTGCACAGCATAGGAGAGAGTATATTTTGAGTTAGAAGGGAATTTCCCCTTAATCCTTTAGGTTCTGGATTTCTTTCCCCTTTTGCAGAATTACATGGAGAGGAATTTGAGACCATGAGAATGTGAGGACAAGGACCAGGCTATATTTTTTGTTACATTTTCTTCTGGCTTAACTCTATCTCTCTTGGAACCCCCCCACCCCCCCAAAAAAAAAAGAAAGAAAAAAAGAAAAAAATCAGGCCCAAGGGACAGGTTAGCTGGGTATAAAGGGAAAAAACCCAGTGTGTGGGAAATTCCAGTTTCTCTGATGTCTCTTGAAATAAGGCACTTTCTACCATTGATCACCTTGCCCTTGGAGAATAGCTCCAATGACATGGGTCATAGAAAACGTAGTGTAGGAGATGAGGATTTGGCTTGATGTTAGACACAGCAAGGACAACAGCTTGACTTCCAACCAGTATTAAAGAGAGATTAAAAAAAAAGGAAAAGGCAAGGTAATTTTATTATATCTTAGATGTATTAGATTTTAAATTTAGATTATTAAAGTCTGAGACCAAAAAAAAAAAAACAAAACAAAACCCAAAAGTACCCAGAGCAAAAAAAATATTTACTACCTACCATCTTTTGGCAAACCACTCAGCTTGCCTGTAGTATTAAGGAAGAGAATAAATCTCTCAAACATTGCTCACTGTGTTTATATGCTCATTTTTATGAATATATTAGAATCCTTAGACTAATATTTACCTTTTTTTTTTTTTGCTTTAGGCTAATATATTACTGTTTCATACTTTAAAGTGAAAATGGAGAACAATTGTATTTTAAAATAATACTGCCTCATACCTTCGTTTACTGTTCCCATGAGTGGCATGGGTTAAGATTGCTGTGTTAAAAAGTCAAGCCCGACCTAAGGAGGGAAGGAACCCACCCTAGGTCAGTAGATTGTACAGGGTCCTTTCCTAGGTAAAGTTAATAGATTGAACAGTTAGGGTCTTTCTTAGGTATAGACTTGTATATTGCCACTAAAAATAGTCACATTTGCGTCAAAGGATTAAAAAAATGGTATCAGACCAAGCTACTTGGTTTGGTTTGAAATTTCTTTTCAAAATAACTTTTTTGTTTTTTGTTTTTGAAGATAAAAGGAACGTTTTAACTAAAAAGCCTTCCTGTGTAGCCCTTGAGACTTCTTTCTTTGCACATGCATTAAGGCAGTGAGGCTTGGGCTCCCTAAATCTACGTCAGGCCCATGGCCTACAAACTCAAGTCCTCATCATGATGAAACCCAGACAGAGGGTGCTGGCTGTGCTTCCACCATGTGTTCTCCCATGGTGCCTTGCTCTCCAGACCCCAGAGCAAACCCCACACTGTTCAGCATCATTTGGAAGTTTTCTTGCAGTCTGGAACCTCCGCCCTGTAGCCCTCGCCTCTTCATTTCTCTGTCCTACAGCTACTTTCCCTGGCATGCATCCTAAACCTTGCTCCAGATCCTTGCCTCTGGATTCCTGTGGCGCAGTGTCCCTGAAATGCCCAGCTCATCCTCTTGTCCATACTTGAGAGTCCAGGGTAGAAGATGCCACCTCCGTTGAGCATCTGAGTGTTCATCTTCCAACTAGGAGGGTCTTGCCTTCCTGTGTAATGCTAGTGGATCTTCGTGGTTCTTTATATGTTTTAAAAATGAGTTTATTTTTTTAAAACCTTGTGCATGTTTGAGTGTCTGGGCTATGTTCCTGTGTGTGTGGTGTGTGTGTGTGTGTGTGTGTGTGTTGGTACCTGAAGAGGCCAGAGGTGCTGTTAATAGGTAATAGTGAGTCACCTAGTCACCTAACATGGGTGTTGGGAACTGAACTCATTGCAAAAGCAATAAGCACACTTAACCTCTGAGTCCCTGTGTATATGTTTTGTATAAGTTAGGTATATTCATGTTGATTTTTTTTTTTAAACTGTGAATCCCTTTGAGGATAGAGAGCAGGTTTTAATCTTCTGTTACCCACAAATTTCTATACTGCACACCATGGTGCAGGTTATTCATCAGATGTTTAATGGAATAGGTTAGGAATTTTAAACTTCAGGAGTAAAGGGTATGGATACTAGGTACCAGTCCATATTTAAATGAGAACTCTTAGAAGTATAGATTTGTGCTGAATCATAAAGCTAAGATTTTGTTTAGGAATTTTCATACCATCGGATAATATTCCTGAAGCTGACGCTACACCATCAGTTTTGAGTAAGTGGTCCATGCCAGAACTGTTCTCCACCCCCATCCACATGAGGTCGTGTCAGCCTCAGCACCCATCCCAGGCAGGGGATGAGGGAACTGGCTCAGCTCTCACTGCTGGCTGCTCCCTGTCTTTACTCTCATCACCACTGGTAGCCAGAAGATGCTGGAGGAGATGTAAGACAGTGGATCTGTCACTAGAAATGATTCATAGAGAGATGTGTGATGATAAACAAGATGCTGTGTGAAAGTGTGACCTTTCCCGCATTATCTTTGGTGGTGAGAGTTGTTACAGCGTGGGTGGACAAGAAGCAAAGGGGGGGTGGGGGTGGGGGGAGGAGATGGAAGAAGTTGGGGAGTGTTGTAGCTTGAAGGCCAAGAGGGGGTGGGCGTTAACTAACTAAATGTGGCTTTAGAACGAGGAGTAGGTTTGTAGGACATACATTCATGAGTTTTACTTAGGCATATTCTATGTCTTCATTTTTATGTCAAGAAAAGAAAACAGAACAACAGCAACAAAACAGATCTAGAACCAAGCCGTCTGTGTGACGAGCATCCTTTTGGTCCATCCTTAAGGATAAGATAGTGGTGCCTCACAAAGTCTCCCGACCGACCGCTTATGTGTGCTCATGAGAAATAAACACGCTGCCCAGGGATGAAGCAAGAAGTAGAGTTGGTAGGATGAAACATTTTCTACTGGCTAATGCGTGCATTTGCATGTGCTTTGTGTCAAATCCTCCCTACACAGCTGAGGAGCTTGGAATGGCGCTCGTGTGTTTCCCACGAAGGGCCTGTGGCACAGGGAGGTTACTTGGTTGTAGAGCTAAAGTTCAGCGAGCGGGAAAGCTTGGATTCGGAGACAGGTGTCTCTGACTCTAGAGAAAGGGCTCAACCCTTATGCTAATGCTCTGCACGAAGGGGCCGCTTAGGGGCCGCTCGAGGAATCCCAGTAAACTTCTTGGAGAACTGAGAATGACTGTGATGCTTTGGGATAATGTACATGGCTAGCCTTCAGGGATGGCTTAACCAGGAGACGCTAAGAATGTTTGAAGATTGTCATCTGGCCCATTTTACACATAACCATGCCATTACCCTGTATGGTTTTGAAAATTCCCGGGGAACATTTGTTGCTTGAGTATTTCACATATCATTTTTCTTTTGCATATTATTTTAAAGGAGACCTTTATTGTTCATTTCTAAAGTGGCCCCCCAGTACTAATACTAAGTAAATTAATCAAACAGCTGTGCTCCTGGACATTTTACAGTGTTTGCTTGCTAAATGAATCCTGTAGGAGCCAGGCCTTTACACATAAAACTCTTGTAAAGAGTGGTTTTTTGCCCAGCCAGTGATTGTGTTGTAGGATGTACTTCACCTCCAGCAGTTACTGCTGGGTTTTCTGGTGTCAGCACATTAAGGTGAATAAGAGAATTTAAGTTACTAGCAATGGGAATCGCGGTTGTTCACAAGACTCTGCAACAGTGGCTACTTTAAGAAGTGACGAGACCTTGTTAAAGGAGGTATTTATTAGAACCAGTCTTCCTCTCAAAAGGAAATTTCCTCCTCTTCCTTCTCCTCTTCCTTCACTTTCCCCTCCCTCTCCTTCCCTTTCCTCCTCCTCCTTGTTTGTCACACACACACACACACACACACACACACACACACACACACGTATGTATATATAAAGTCAGGGGAAACCCATAAGAGAACAGAAAAATAAAGAAAAAGTCCCTAGATTTCTGCCGTTCAGACCTAACAGTTTCCCTTACGTCTACCTGTGTCTTAGCTACTCAGGAACTCGTAGGATACTTTACTAATCATTTTGTTTTTATTCAAAATTCCATGTGCTTATTTTCCTATGTGAATAAATATAGACCCATATCTCAGCTCTACGTGCTGAATGTCACCTAGTTAGGACTATTTTCATCTTCCACTTTTGGCTGTTAGGCAATTTGATTAGTTTTAACTAATGCCTCAATGAAGCCATGTCAAAATGAATGTAGAACCTATTTTTGTCCATGTCGGTTACCGCTTCCTATCTTTCTTGATTTAGTAACTATTAACAATGTAAATTCATTACTGGTTTTATGTGTTCGTTTTTGTTTTCATTTTAAGACAGGGTCTTTTTATGTCCGTAACCCAGGCTGGCACAGATTAAGAAATAATCTTCCTACTTCGGCTTCTTGACATTGGCGTTATAGACTTAGGTTCCCACCTCTGATTCCCTCAAGTACTCTGAATAAATGATTCAAAGCTACTTCATGCAAAATGTATGCCATCTCTCCATTTCTTGACTGTTGCATAATTGAGGTCTACCGTATTGTGCAGACAGCTAGGTTCTTAACAAGAGAAATGCCTCCCGTCCTTCGTTTGGCTCTCTCTTTACATCTGATCTCAGGAGAGCGGGCTGGGAAAGATCCTTTGACCTTGGTAGCATGGGACAGTAACTGGAAACACCTGAATCAACCCAACAATTTGGGGTTGGGCAGGTTTTCTGGTGGAAAGAAGACAGGCACCAAAGAATGTTAATGTTTTAAGAGCTTCCATTTTTTTCACCCCATATTCATCGAAGGGCATCCTCAAGGGGCTCAAAGTTCAGCACAGGGCAGACAGGAACTCTGTTCATCACAGATGGATCTGGAGAAGCAGCAGGAAGCAGAGACACACCTGTGGACCTGGCATGTGGCAGCCTGCTACCCCAGGCTTTTGGGACTGACTATGTGTGTTGCTCTTTACCTGAATTCAGGATAGCAAGATTAGTTGGAAGTATGGTCAAAAGCACATGATTCACTTATTGACATGATTTTGTAGATAATGAGTGTGAGGCAAGGCAGATTGGTATTTACTGTTGTTGTTGTTACTAAAAGGACATGTGTGGGAATGGAGAGTTACCTTAGCAGTTACAAGCAATGTTGTTTTTCCAGAGGGCCTGGGTTGGATTCCCAGAACCACATGGTACCTCATGACCATCATAGCTCCAGTTTCAAAAGATCTAACGTCTTCTTCTGGCCTTTGGGCACCAGGCATATGTGTGGTTACATACAAGCAAAGCCCCATACATGATATGTATATATATATGCATTTTAAAGGGCACACATCTTAACCTAAGATGATTTAAGAAGAAAGCAATCAGGTGTATTTATAGAGCCTTTGGACAACTTTATTACTGCAAGTTATCTGGGACCCGCTCCTAGGGTTTTGGTTTTTGGTTTTGTTTTGATGGTACCCTGTGGTGGTATCCAACCTGACTAGTTAGAGCTGAGTACTCAAAGCCTCAGGAGGGAAAACAGGTGTCCCTTCCTTACCCTGACTTCCCTAGGGACTCACAGCTAGCTAGGCATCTTCAGTGCTTGGTCCCGAACCAGCTCCAGGCACTTGTCTGTTCTGTGAGCATCTAAGCTGTTTGTTTCCATTTCCTCATCATGAATACAAAACCGTTTGATGTCCTAAAGATGGTTGGGGATATAGGAAAAAAATTACTGCTTAAAAATGGTATAACTTAGTTACTGTTGATATTAAAAAAAAAAAAAAAGAAAGAAAGAAAGAAAAGAAAGAAGGAAGACTTGGACTTGGTCAAGATCCATGCCAAGCAATCACAATACTTCTGGGGATAAAGTGCCAGCTTTGGTCTGTGAACGAGAGAGAGAGAGAGAGAGAGAGAGAGAGAGAGAGAGAGAGAGAGAGAGAGAAGAGGAGAGGAGAGAGAGATCTGAAGGTGTTTGTTTTTATGTCTTCCATACTGTTTAATGAATAATATGAAGTTGAGATGGAGAGATGGCTCAACAGTCAAAAGCACTTGCTGCTCTTGCAAAAGACCGGGTTTGGTTCCTAGCACCACATGGCAGCTTATAACTCTCTATGACTACGGCTCCAGGAGATCTGATGCCCTCTTCTGGCCTTCCTGAGCACCGGGCAGGCACATGGTACACAGACAAACACACAGGCAAAACACTCATAAAATAAAAGTTATTTTTAAGTAAGTGTGAAGCTAACAGTAAAGTTGAAGAATGCAAAGATTAAACTAATTAGGCTCCACGAGGGGCGAATCTGTCCAACTGTAGTAATTACAGATGCTGTGTTTCAAAGAAAGCCTCTCTCTTAACCTGGCTGGGACTCTGGAAACAGCAGACACCCCAGGAATGGTGGAGAAACTCTGGCATCCACGGTGCTGAGGGAGGAGACAAGTCATCATGCGGGCATATCTGGGCTGTTTTATTCTCATTCTTGTTGGTTATTTTAGTAGTCCTTAGATGAACTCGGTGATGACTATGCAGTATGAAACTTAAATAATAGCTGCTTAAGAAAGTCATCTCAAAGTCTTTTTAAATCAAGTTCTGCTAACTCATGGTGGGAAAGAAGGACCAGTGTGGGGCTGGGCTGGACACTCTGTCGTCTTCTTTTTTAATTTTACTTATTTTCATGTTCATTGGTGGTTTACGTGCATGTATGTGTATCTGTGCGAAGGCGTCAGTGCCTCTGGAATTGGAGTTACAGACGGTTGTGAGCCGCCACGTGGCTGCTGGGAATTGATTGTGCCCAGGTCCTCTGGAAGAGCCAGTGCTCTTAACCTGCTGAGCCATCTCTCCAGTACCCACTGTGTGTCTTGAATCTCTTCTTTCTTTGAGCTGTTTTCTTATCTGGAAAGGGGTCTCAGCAAAGGGCTGTTACACTGACGAAGGAAGGTCCAGTCCAGCCCAAAGGCTCTCTGGTGTAAAAGCCTCCTGAATTCTTGGGTACCCGATATTTAAACCAGCTCTAGGAAGGAAAACCATCTGTTTTGTCTGCCCACCCCCGTCACATTGTTTCATCTGTGTTTTGTGAGATGGAGGTTTTCTATGCTCTGGAGGGGAAACCCAGAGTCTGCTGGGAGGAGGGAGGAAAGCAGAGGTGTGTGGAGCGGGGTATGGACCATCTGCATTAGTGGTAAGTCTTAGGAGAGAAGTGCAGGCAACCACATCAGGAAAGACACCTGTGGCTATCCTGATTCCATCTAACCACTGGATGGAAAGGTTCCCTGAACGCTCTTCTTGCCCGCTCTTCCTGCCCGCCTCAGGCAAGTGCCAGAGTTCCCAGGCATTGCCCTGTGCTTAGCCTCTCGGGAAAACACTTTGGTATTTTGCTGTCAGGGTCTCTCCATCCCTTGGTACTTTTACTCTTGGAGAACATGCCCAGGAGGGTTTTCCCTTGTGGCTCTCCCTTATTTTTATTTTTAATTTAATAGATTTGTTTCTTTTTAACAAGAAGATGAGGAATTTCTTTAGTTGGTTGGATCAGTAGTTTTTTTTTTGTTTTTTTTTTTAGGTTTCTTATTTACTGAGTTGCTCACACAACAAGGTTTTACCCATTCGAAGTACACCATTTTGGGGGGCTGGGGAGGGTTTAGTGTAGTCAGAGTTTCAAAGCCATCAACACAGTTATAGAACATTCTCATCACTTCAGAAAGTAACCAGTACTTCAGCATTCCCCCCACTGTCCCCCAACTCTGCCTCCCTCTGCACCCAGCCCAGGCCTGAGCTCTGATCTGTTTTATATCAAAAGACTGCCCTGCTTGGGGCATGTCACAAAATAGAATTGTATACAAATGGTGTGTGCAAATCTTTTGTGATTTTTCTTTCTTCTTTTGTCCCCCTCCCCTCGTCCCCCCACAAAACAGGGTCTTGCAACAGTGGTCCAGCCTGATTTCAAACTTTAAATCCTCCTGCCTCAACCTCCCAAGTGCCGGGGCTCTGGGCTGTGGCTGACACTGGTCAGTTAACATGCTGTGTGGAGGCTGAGTGCTGCTCTGTTCCCCTCTGGCCTCTGAGGGCTGCAGCTCACTCCTGAAGGTGAGGTCTGGGAGGCAGAGGCATGCATCAGTGTGCAGAGAGGGAGGATGGGTTAGTCAGTGTGGGGAGAAGAAAAGCCAAAGCTCGTTGCTGCTTCAGGTGCTTACACTTGCAGTGGGAATGTTTTTGATGGCAGGTCTTTTATCAGTCTTAAAAAATTGGACACTACACTGTGTTCTTGTGAGGGACATATCTTGGACTGTGTAATTATTTTTAATCAGATCACAGTATACACCTGTGGCAATGTTAATGATGAAAGGTGAAAAAATTCTTATTTTCCATAAATGTATTATCCCCCCCAACTTTTTTTGCCTCCTTGCCAATTCCATTATTTTACTGTGAGTATAGACTTGATATCAGAAGAACTGTCACCTTTGCCTCTTTCTTGGTGTTTGGCTTGGGCTGCTAACTGCCACGTCCCTTCCTTCAGCCCACACTTGGTCATCTTTGCTTAGGCAAAGCAAATGGGTGTGGGGGGGAGGGCAGTGATAATCTACATTCTCTTGCGGAGTCTCCGTGGACGGTGCCATGTCTTCTTCAAGCTGTTCTAGATGGGTGGCCAGAGACCCTTCGAGCCTTTGTGTCTCGCTCGGGTGAAGGAACTTTCCGGCAAACTATAGTCTTCAGGAGACGGCTCTTTCTTCATCTGGATGGGTCGGTGGTTCAGTGCTGCCCAGGTCTTTGATTGTTGGTTGGTCTTTGTTGTTTTGTGTTTTGTTGAGTTTTTGAAGCTTGTCTAGGGTCACGTGGATTGGTTCCAGCTTGCTGTGGGCACTGGCTGCTCCGGGCTGGGGTTGGGGTTGGGGCTGGGGCTGGGGTGGGTCCAGCTGAATTCCATCATGGGAGAGTCTGCCCCACCCTGACCCCAGAGTGTCTCCAGTTTGCCCTTCTCATGGCCCTGCTCTCCAGCAGCTGTGTGGGAACCCTGCTGCCTGCCTTCCTTCCGGTTCTGTCCCAGACTCATCCAGACCCCTGCTTCTCATTTGAAACCCTAGGTGCTTTGTGCAGGTGAAGAAGCCACTGCCAAGGAGCATTTCACAAGCTGGTTGAGCCACTGGGAGCTACCTACTTAATAGCTACTTATTTTCTAGGCCTAGAGAACCCTGTTTTAAATCCCAGACCTACATAGTTTTTATTAGTGTACACTACATGCATACAACGATGTCTCATTATGATGTTTTTCATTTGCATATGCAATATACTTAGGACATTAATCCCGACCACTCTCCCTTCCTCACCGTGTATTTAACCTACTATTTTCATGTCTTTAAAAAGAACCTCTAAGCCAGGCAGTGGTAGTGCACGCCTTTGATTCCAGTACTTGGGAGGCAGAGGCAGGCGGATTTCTGAGTTTGAGGCCAGCCAGAATGAGTCTACAGAGTGAGTTCCAGGACAGCCAGGATAAACAGAGAAACCCGGTCTTGAAAACAAACAAAATCTAGATTCCACTTATAAGAGAAAATGTGCTATCTATCCTTCATAATCTGGCTTATTTCCTATACTCAAATGATCTCTGGTTCTGTCTGGTTTTCCTGAATGGTTCCACTTCATTCTTTATGACAGAGTAATAGTCCTTTTGCGTGTATGCATATCACATTTTGTCAGCCACTTAGCACCTAGCTTAATTCCATCATGTGGCTGTTGCGAATCACGACATGGTTGTACAGACAGATACCTTTGTGCTCTGCCTCTGGATCCATTGGGAGGCTCCCCCCACCCAAGAAGAGACATAGCTGGATTATATTATGGTTTTAGATTTCAATTTTGGACCTAGTCTTGTGTGCCCCAATTGTTAGTATTTTGTCTAAGCTCTGCCCACAGTTACCTGACAACAGCCAGGTATGCCTGAGTGCCCCCTCCTCGCTCTCTTGCTCCTCTCTTGCTCTCTTGCTCTTGCTCTGTCCTCTCATCCCTCCCCACCCCCCCATGTGAGATTGGTTTATTGTGGGGGAAGGGGGACAACTCGGAGACAAAGGGAGAAAAGAGAGGAGAGAGAGGAAGAGGGGGGGGGGATCTGCCTTTTATTTAGGCTGTGACGTAACTGCTTACAGGTAAAAGCCAAATGGACTCTGGGAATGTATGGTGATTGCCATGGCAATAGATTGCGGATCCCTGTCGCCTATGGGTGAAGTGTCTGCCATACCGGGTTCAGATTCGATCTGCAAAGCTGGTTCCTGATACCAACACTAGACCCCAGGGTGTGTGTCTGCCTTAACAAGCAGCTTGCCACTTGCCCTGGAGAACACAGGAAGGCGGGAGAAAGTTATCGCTAAACAGAAAGTCTATTTCTGTAACAGGGGTCTGTGAGCAGCTTTGTTCCTCCCTGAAGAAAGAGCCAAAAGAAATGGGACTTCAGTTGCTCTAAGAATTTAGGTTGGGAGAATTACTTCAGAGGGAGGGGTTAATAGCATTGGAGAGGTTGAAAGGCAAGCACAGAACCTGATTATCTAAAGGTTGTTTTTTTTTTTGTTTTGTTTTGTTTTTTTTTTGTTGTTTTTTTTGTTTGTTTGTTTGTTTGTTTTTTTTTTTTGAGACAGGGTTTCTCTGTATAGCCCTGGATGTCCTGGGACTCACTCTGTAGACCAGGCTAGCCTTGAACTAAGAAATCCGCCTGCCTCTGCCTCCCAAGTGCTGGGATTAAAGGTGTGCGCCACCACCGCCCAGCATCTAAAGGTTTTAAAACCTTTGTCTGAAGCGATTGACATGGTCACCTGGAGGGACCTTGGGCTCAGCATGCCCTGCTGCCCTTGCCCATGCACCCTGCCTTCTCATTTCTCACCTTGGCAAGCAGCACCCTGATCCTAGAGGTCCCTGAAGAGATAATATTCCTTCTTGAAGGGGAAAATAACTAGACCAGCATAGCGATTATGCTATATAACGAGTCTCCTGTGCATTGTTACAGAACTGTCACACACACACACACACACACACACACACACACACACACACACACACAGAGTTCTCAATTATGGCAATTTCTGCCAAGGGGCAACCTTGGGAATGTGAGGTGCCCACAGCCACTGAGGCTACTGATCTGGTGCTTTTGCTTTGTCTCTGCCTAGCTCTGTGGCATCTCAGGGTTGGTAGCTGAGCAAATGGTGCCTCAGCCACACAGTGAGGTGACAAAAATCCTAAATGCCGATTTTTCTGAGGTGAGCCCTGGAGAGTGTTAGGCACACAGGAAAGAACTTAGGGAGAGCCAAATGCATGTATGTTAGCAGCCAGATAACATTTTCCCTCAGGTGTCAGTGAGAAGCCTGAGATGATCCTATTGACTCTTCTGTTTGGGACTTTGCTGCATGAGGCTAATGACAGAGCCATATACAGAAAAGAAGTGATTTGGGGCTGATAACCTGAAGTTAGATTGGGGTCCTCGGTTGCCGAAAGTCTAATAATAATAAGATTGTGAGGAATGCACCTAGAGAAAAACATTTAAGAACACTGAGTCTTACTGTCAACATTTTGGCTGATAACAAATTGAACTATTTCATTTTTCCAAAAGGAAAAAAGATCTAGACTTCAAAATACTATAATACTTGCTTAATGTTGCTTTTGCTCTCCTGGTTCGTGCAGTGTGTATACCTCTAGAATCTAGAGTCTAAAGCAAAAGAAAATACGATTGCCCTGTGAAATTATATCCTAGTAAACTGAGGTAGGCAGGCAGTTCACACCCAGGCTTTCCCAACTCTACACCATTCAGGCAAAGTTGTCAAAGAAAATTTACAGTTGGTTACCTTACAAGCAGGTCTGTTGCTTCCGAATCCTATCACACAAAGGCAGCTTTTGTTCACCAATTACTTGGTGTTTCAGAACTAAGAGGTTTTGTGCAGAATGAAAGGGGCACCATCGCAGCCATTTCTCCAATGTCAGTGAGATTTAGAACTTGGTGGACTTGGAAAAGTTCAGCCATGAACAGTCCAGTCTGTTGGCTACTGTCTACATAAACAGTACTAAGACAGGACTTTATTGAACGAGATGCAGTTAATTTCAAAAATCCCTTCCAGATTCTACTTTCTCGCTCTTTATAGAAAAGTCTTGTCATTTCATTACATTTGAAGTCCCCGAATTGAGGTAGATGTGTTAATAGGGTAAGTTATTTTCCAAAGCATCCATTTAAATGTTGGAATGACATGTTATCAATAGTTGTCTTGTGACTGGCCAAGACAAATTAGACTGTGTTTCTGTATGTTCGAGTGGGTGTCTTTTTTTTTGTTTTTAAGGAGAAGTGAGGAGCGTAGGGATGGAGAGGACCTGAGAGAAGTTAGGAAGAGGAGAGAGTATGACCAAACTATATTGAATGAAATTCTCAAAAAATAAATAAGAACATAAAAAAGGATGTCTTACTAGACAGTGGCAGCTATCAGACACAAGCAGCCCTGTATATAACACTGGAAATAGTATTTGACCTGCTTGTCTATGTTGATTCTTAAATTTAATAATGAGTTAAATACATAATAGAATCCAAAATGCTTAAAAGTAAGAAATGGGCGCATCCTTGTTTTACATTTTAAGAAATAGTGGAATATTAGTGTTGATGTATTTTGGTCCCCACGACCTTAAGAGGTTCCTTGCCATATTTAAGCTTCCATTGTAAACGGGAAGGCGTGATCCTGGCAGAACGGTTAGCGGCTCTGCATCGGAGCCAGGTACAACTTCTGATAATCAGGACTCGTGTGTTTGTTTCCTAGAGAAGCCTGTGTATTCAGAGTGTAGATGTCAGCTATGCTTCCTTGACTGAGAAGAGAACAGGGGAGGGGGAGGAGCCGGCCCCAGGGTTCCACCTCAGCCCCAGTGCCTGTCAGGGTCCCTCTCCCAATCGGAACCACTTACCCCCTCGTTTTCATTTTACCCTTTCGGCTTGGAAGAGTTCCGTATTTAGCCATCAGTTCATTTTGTGTGGTCTGAGTTATAAAATGCCCCTGCTGGTTTTTCCATACGAAAAGCATGTTTTTCATTTGTGGAAACTTATATAATTTTCCCTCAGTCTCTCTCTCTCTCTCTCTCTCTCTCTCTCTCTCTCTCTCTCTCTCTTTTGTGCTGCTTTAAATTAAAAGCAAATGTATTTCCCTCCCCTTCATTCTGGCTCTCCCGCCCCACCCCCACCTTTGCATGTTCCAATTACAGAGTTGTGAAAATAAGTCATCTTTCGGCTTTTGTTACTTTAAAACAGCTATCGGTGATGTCAGAGTCAATACTAAAAGCACTAAGAATGCTGGCAGAACACAGTGCAGCTGCAGTCCAACATGATGCTGGAAATGGGGTTGAGAGCATAAAGGCCTTCCATATTCCCAGGGCGCACAACTGCTCGCGGCCTTGGCTTTGATCTCTTCAAAGGCTGCTGCCTCCTCCTAGATGGGGAGTCTTGGCTGCCACTCGCTCACATTGAAAAAAGGCAGAGGTCTCTATTCAGGCAGAAATCAATCACTGTGCAGAAACAATTATGTGTAATTCAACCATCATGAAAACAGGACGAGATTACGGGGTTTGTTACCTGAGTGACTGTGTGGGGACGGAGAGCAGAGAACACTGGAGTCCTGCTGACATGCCACATCTCGATGACAATTATAGACACATGAATGATGTGGCGAGTGGGGGAGGCCCAATGACAAATGCTGGTCACGCTGTCCAGCAGAGCAGAAAATGAGGTTACAATTGGGAGATAATGTTTGCATATGTAACCATATTTCAGCAAGCTGAACAACTTGAGGGAATAGACCCTTAAAAACTCCTGCGAATATCTGTGTATCTGTGTGTGTACTAGCATGCGGGCTGGCTTCACTATCGGCAGGATCAAAGATCAAAATAATCCAAATAATTTAGGATCGTGACAGATGGGAAGACAGAAACTTTAACTTTGGGTTGTATTGGCTCATTTGGAGTGGACTGTGTCGGCACAGTTTCTAACCTAATATTCGGGTCTGTCTTTAGACATCTTGTTCAAGAATAACATTTTGTTGTAGAATCTGCTAGTCTGTCTCACAAAGGCTCATCGGTGTGATTTTTGTCGGTGGTACCGGCTTCCCTTGCCTCTCATTGTGAATAAAAACAAGGCCAATTTTCTGCATAAGAAATAACTTCTTGCCTTCAGCAGAGGTCTATTTCATCTCGCAGCCCTGGCACGCAAAGCCAGCGAGTTTTTGTTTTGTTTTGTTTTGTTTTTTAATTTTAACTCATTCTTGACACCTCGCTTAGGAGTCGCCTCACACTTTGCTAGCTAGCTGAGGCACGCAGGGGTAGGGTGGGGGTGGGGTTGGGGATGACATCACAAAATAAGATGAAAACCTGGATGTCTGATTATAAAACTTGGTAGTATTGCTGCTGCACAGTTTGATGCCCAAGCCCTGGGTTTACCTTTTATGCAGCTCTGGCTCAGACATGAGCTTAGATCAGAGGCATGAGAGCTGCTTTGAGTTACAGATCTTCAAACAATAAAGTCAAAACAACAACAACAACAACAACAACAACAAAAATCAATCCCCCTCTGGTCCCAGGGTGCAGGTCCTGGGGTGCAGTACGGAAAGATAAAAGAGAAGAGTGAAGTTATGCTAAAGCAGATACAAGAGGAGGAGAGCAGATAGGCTAGGGAGGGAAACATGGAGGACAAGCCTGAGCTGAAGTAGGCCTCTTGTGAGCCAACATCAATGGACTTTTATCTTATCACAAAGTTTGAGGGTCGGTTGCCAGTTCCCTTCAAACTGGATCCAGTCTGATCCCAGGCTGCCCGGAGCATCGGCTTCTATAAAGTTGCTTTTCCCCATCTTAAATACCATCAACTTGGAAATGAGGTTGCATTCCACCCAATGCATAAAACTCCTGCCACTGACTTCAGTGGCGAATTAGAGGTTTTGATAATCCCTTGGTATTTTGAATATAAATCGAGGGGAGTAAGTCTGTGTGTTTTGTGTGCGTGTTTATTGAAAGCTGAGGGTTATATGAAATGCTAGGCAAATCTCTACACCGCGTGTGCATTCTGTGGCCAGGTTTCTAATAGCCAGAAAGCCCCGTAAGACATCTGTGTTTCCCCTGTTTCTTGTGGCTAATATCAGGCATATCTGGAAAATAGTCATCGGAAGCACTTTGGCCAGTATTTTCATACACGGGCCAGCATGTATTTTGATGAATCCAAGACAGTAAGAAACCAAAAAGGCTCACATTTTCAGGATAGTCTTCTAAAATAGCATCTGTTTCACCCAATAGTTTCTTAGCTAAGACACAGTGCATATATTTGCCTCCCTGAGGGTCCACAGATGGTTCCCAGTCTCCTTTTTCATCCTTCTTTTTCCTTAGAGAAGAGCGGTGAGCTGAGTTACCGCGGGCACGGGGGAGGGTGGGGCTCTGGCCTAGCATCCACTGCTTTAGCTACTGTCCTGCCCACCCCATGGGAGCCCGGGGGAAGCAGTGGCACATCTCACAGCCCTTCAGGATTTTGGTTTCAGGCTTTACGGGAGAAAAGGAAGTGATCTTGGCACTGTGAGAGCTGGAGGCTGCTATTTAAGGAACTGTGTTCTATATATAACTATAGTTAATCATTTGAGTAAAGCCATCCCAACTTTCATTTGCATAGCTCAGATGACTCACTGTTTTGAAAACTAAATAAACTCAAATGGAAAACAACCGCACACTGTCTGCTGCAACTTTTATTTCCTACTGTGGAGTTAATGAGCAGAACAGTGGCAGAGCCATTTCCATACGTCTTAGGCTTAAAAAAAAAAAAGAAGAAGAAGAAAGCATTAATGAGCGTACTTTAGAGTAAACACTGAAGCTGAGCTGTGTGTGCCCTGGGCCTGGAGAAGAGGTGTGATTATTTCTGGTTTCTTAAAAGGAAGCTGAGATGGGGCAATCTCAGGCTGTATTTTTAGGTCTTTGTCCTCCGATTCTCCTTCAGGCTGGCTGCAGCCAGCATTTCCACGCCAGTCTCTTACCATTTCCTATCAGTAATCCCTTCTTGTTAGCCTTCCAGGCTGCCACAGGATGTTGTTGTAAGTGGTTTCGCATTGACCCACAAGGAAGGAAGTGAGGCGAGGTGGTATGCCTGGTGTTGTGGGTGCAGCAAGCTCCCTTCGGTCCTTCAAATTCCCCACACTGTCAGCCCTAAGTATTCAAACCCTGTCTCCAAAGGGGTTGGGAAAAGAGTGGAGAGCTTCCACGATCTCCAGAGGGGCCCTGAGCTACCTCTGATGACTGCTAACTAAAAGCAGTCTTTAAGGTACAACACCCAACTCCTCATTCCAACCAAACTGCTGCTATTCTTAAGCCTCCTTTGAGCGGAATCATGCAGGTCACCTGTGTATGTGTGCTCATGCGCACATTGTGCGCATGCGTGTATGCGTGTGCGTTCATATGTAAATGCAGTATTTAAAGCTCTTGACAGACTGCCAGCACTCAGGTAGATTAAGGTAGAGAAATGCAAATACCCTTGGTACTTAGATGCTAGCATGTGCTAGTTAGTGCTGTTGGAAAACACAATCTTGTTTGCCATACAATTAAAAAGACTTGCCTTCTGTTGTGTACACTTTAAAAAAAGAATTATCACCCTAAAAATTATTTAGTGTGCATATGTGTGCGTGTGTGCGTGCATGTGTGCACATGCTTCCCCTTATGTGCACCATGTGTGTGCAGTGTCCACAGAGATCAGAGGAGGGAGGGCCCTGGAACTAGAGTTACTGGTGTTTGTGAGCCACTCACTGTAGGCTCTGGGACCTGAACCTGGGTTCTCTGCACGAGCATCAAGCACTCTTAACCAGTTTAACCAGTAACCTATCATATTCATCAGCTCTATTACTGGCTCCCCCCATCCCTTTGGTTTTTTCGAGACAGGGTTTTTCTGTGTAGCCCTGGCTGTCCTGGAACTCACTCTGTAGACCAGGCTGGCCTCCAACTCAGAAATCTGCCTGCCTCTGCCTCCCAAGTGCTGGGATTAAAGGCGTGCGCCACCACTGCCTGGCTTTTTTTTTTCTTTTTTCTTTAAAGATATTCTATCATTTATTTTTGTTGGCTTGATTATTTGGATTTCCACATTTGACCTGTTTCCAGAGTAGAGCCCAGGGTGAGGATGGAAGCGTAGAGTCCGGCATGTACCCAAGCATGTCCCATCTAAGCATGCATTTCTATTGAAGAAGAAAGGTCAGATTTGGTATTGTGTTCCTAGGGGCTGCATGGTCACAGGAGAATATGTGTGCCCTCAAATGGATTAAACTCTTATGGTTCAGTAATTTGGATTTAGGGAGGCAGAACCATTCTTTATATTCCTGTCTTTTCATACACCTAAGGCGAATTAGCTATATATATTTCAGCAGAAAATAGTGTTTCAGTTTACACAAGTGTTATATTTTTGCGTGTTATGTGTAGAGGGGTATACTCTATAAGACAAAGTTAAGTTTTTATACAGACTTCTTTCCTGTGTGGTTGACTAGCCTTTGCGATAGTTAAAAAGAAAGCTGTCTTCAGGTTTTTGAATAACAAGTAAAATAGGAGTTTAAGGTCTAAAGCGATATGGCAAGGTCTGGTAGACGTCATGAGTGGAAAAGGAGGTCACAGATTTTCAGTCTTCTGAGGTGAAACCCTGTCCTGGACCTGAAGTTGAGCCTAAGCGGCAGCCCCCACCCCCCTGTGGGGGAGTCTCCTCTCCTTTCTCCCAAACCCAGCCCTGGGGGGTCTCCCTGCAAGATGGAGTGTTTGCTCAGGACCCTCATAGCTGCTGTCAACTTCCCTCTCCCTCCCTCCCTCCCCCACTCTTTTTCTTCAGTAACACACTCCCAAGTTCAAATTCTTGCAGTGTAAATGTAGCCTGGTGATAGTTACACTCTGATTTGGACCCTCTGTTTTCATGAGAAATCACCAGCTTTAAGGAATAGCTATTCTGAAAACCTTTCTTTGTCTGTTTAGCTGCAAATTCTCTCCTGTTTGGAGAAAAACTGTAATTTTTTTAGGGGAGGGTCACCAACTTATTTGTTGATTAGTGTTGGAATCAACTTTGAAGTGTTTGAAATAAATAAAAGACTGTTTAGGGTTTTTTTTTTTTTTAAACATAAAAGGTGCTTAGTATAAATTAAGCATCTATATTCACAGCAAACCTCATAGCAGAAAACCTCATTATTTCAAGGAGACACTTAGAGTTTTCATTGGTAACAAGTTACTGGAAATGAGTTCCCCTTTGCTCTTGCATGTTTCAAGTGACATTATCATTTTTAAAATTTCAAGAACATGGTATGATTGATAAATAATCACAAACACTGATGTTTTTCAAGCAAAAAAATTACAAATTTTATGAGTGCGAATGATCCTAAATTTTTAAAAATTTATTACTCATGCACACTAAGAATTAAGTTGTTTTCTGTATGCAAGATGTAAACCATTACCCTGGTATTGCAAGACCCAGAAGAAACTGACTCCCAGCACTGCATGTGTGCTGCACTGCATGTGCTGCATATCCTGTGTGCTGCGCTGCACGTGTGCTGCATATCCTGTGTGCCGCACTGCATGTGTGCTGCATATTTTGTGTACTGCACTGCATGTGTGCTGCACAACTTTCCTAATGTGGGCAGAGCATTTACATCTGGAATTGTTGTTCTATAGCAAGGGACCTAACGCTCTTCTACGAGAAGGAAATTTGAGGAGGTGGATGTTGTTTCATTAGAAGTATTTGAGCTACCATCATGCTATGCAGAACATAGAAGTTTTGGGGGACAAAACCCAGAAACCCACTCACCCTTAGTCCTTTGCTTTTCGGATGCCTGATTGAATAGCCAGGGGACTTATTTGTAAAAGTCTGGGCAACTTATTCAGTAGAAGGACAAAGTAGAGATTAGTCAATAAATTGGAACTTTTATAAAAAGCCAGTATCAGACAGATTTAATAGGTGAGACTTCTCTATGGTACATCCATGTTGGCTTCTGTATCAGGAAAGATGAATCCTGATTCATAACGTAAAACTTTTACTACAACAATCTCACAGTTCCTCTGTGTTTAAACTTGGAATCCTCCCTGTCCTTGTTGACCAGGCACGACTTTCTTTTCCGACTTGAAATCCAGCATCTGGAAGATTCTGCCTCTTTCTGCACCACATCCCAACCTTTCTCTCAGCATTTGTGTTGCTTCCAGGCAAACTGAGGCCAGTTTGTGTTCATTTGACCAGTTAGTTTGACCATTTCATGAACAATTTTCTTTAGGCTGAGTAAGACGAAGTTGGCTTCGAGGATTTTTAATTACACTCTTTGATGTATGTTCCCATCTGGGCAAGGCTCAAGAAGGGAGTGGAGCCAAAATGTAAAGGTTCCTTGGAGCCAACCGACAGGGGGAGAGGAGGGGAGGGAAGGGGGGGGAGGGGGCAGGGGGGGGGGAGGGGGAGGAGAGGCAGGAACAACCAAGAAAATCCAAGCAGATCATCCCCTGAAGGACTGAAGGGGCAGGGTAATTACCCACACTAGGTGGCTGGAGGAGGCCCACAAGCCTCCACTTGCCTAAAACCTTCCCTCCTGCTGGCAAGCCATTGAAGTGTCACTCAGCAGGCCCCCCCCCCCCCCCAAGGTTCCCAAGTTCCAGTCCCACTGGTCCAGGCTCTCCATAGAGTGGGGGTTGTGGCCTTATAGGTCCCCCCACTGAAGCCTGCAAGATATACACAGTCTAATCTAATACCCTACCTGGTGGCAGCATTATCCCCAATGAGGGAAGGCGACTCTGCCACTGGAAGCCAGGCGGGGAGCAGTTTTGGAGCTATCACTAAAACCACTCCAAGTCCCTCTCCCTGTGAGTTGGAGGCTGTTGGCTCTGCTGCCTGTCACTGTTTGGACAGAACACACTTCGGTCTCCTAAGCCCTGATGCTTACTCCAAACCGTTTGCTGCTCTGGCAAGCCAGGTGTCCATATGACACGCTCTGTTTTGGCTTACTTGTGGCTATCCTTTGCATTTGAGAGTAGATCTGACTCCCTCCAGGGCAGAGCTGGTGTCTAGCGTGCCTCCCTCATGGAGATTTTGAGTTCCCTTGATACAGTTGTGACCTTTTAGAATCTTAGTGGTCCCCAAGGTCCCCTGACAACTGATAAAAAGCTTCTCTTCATTTGCCATCCTGGCATTTGAGCACATTACCACGCAGAGTGTCACACCATCCACCTTGAAGTTTCACTTCTCCACGTCATTCGGTCGTTCTCAGCCATTTTGGGTCTTTTTGGATCAAGTGATCAAGGTCAGTCATTCTCTTCCTCTTGTCATGTGGGGGACATCACGGTCAGTCATTCTCTCCTTGTCATGTAGCCACTGTGTTATCAGTCAGGCTGACAGTGGGTACAAGGGACCCACTTGTCTCTCAGCCGGAGAGTCCCAGGTCAACTACAGAATCCTGGATCTGCTTTTGGCTTGCAGTGTGACTTTGAGAACCTTCACTGCTCGGGCTCCTAATTTTCTCCTGAGAAGAATGAGGTCGTAGTCTTCACAGAGCCGTGCACAGATGCTATGCATGTGTAAACCATCAAGCTGCCTAGCACACTATGGTAGCCAGGTAGATGCTTTTCCTATTTTGGAACCACATCAAGTGACTCATGCACTTGTCAAGGTATTCAAATAAGTCTATGCCTCCCTACACATTTGGACTGTCAAGGCACCGAGGTGACTTGGCTGAAGGTATGTGCTTTTTCCTAGCTTTCCTTCGATGCAATGGATTAGTTTAATAGGAGAATGGTGGAGAATGGCGGTACAGGGGGCCATGTCCGGGCACAGACCACTCATGGTTGGGAGTCCTATGAAACTTTCCTTAGGGATGGTGGCTTTCCACAGGGAGAGCCACTGTGTAAGAGGGTAAGCCTTCCCCGTCCCTCCTAGCCCTGTGTTACTAATCTAAAGAACTATTTAGTGTGGAGTGACAAAGCTCCAAGGAAGGTCCCTCTAGAGACAGACAGAGCCCACAGCCCACACCCGTTCTGAGAGCAGAAGCCAGCACTCTGCTGTGGAGAATGCCTCCCCGAGGAGGAGCCCACTCCTCCTGCCTTACATTTATTACTTGACTCTCCATGATTATATTCTCATGGTAAAGTTTAAGTGGAAGTCTGATAAACTTCCATTCAGAAGCCAGTCTTACTCACTCGTTGTAGGTTTCCGAGTGTGTCCCTCCAGTGCCTGGCAGCTGCCAAGGCACTTAGAAGGAATTCCTTCTAAGAACTCTGTAGGCTGAGGATTAGAAATGGCGGTTTACTAATCTGGCCAGGTCATCCTGGCGAGAGCTAATTTTGTAAGCGTTGTGTATTCTTCACAAAGGAATCTATGCGTCTTAAAGAAAGTTTGGAAGACAGGTCTAAGTTACTGTACCCACTGTATGTAGGGGGTGGAGTGGAGGAGTACGCAACACTCAAAGTACAGGAGAATGAAAAAAAAAGAAAGTATAATTGGTCCAAGGAAAAGGGGCCGCTGGGAAAGCCTGAGCTTTGAGAAGTAAGTACAGATTGGGTTTGAGGAGTCAGACAGAATGGCATCCCTCTCTTGCCTGGATTGAGATACCGTGCCAGCCAAATGATTCCATTTCCCATCCTGTCGATACAGAGTCAGTTCTTCTGGGACCCAAGAACCTAACCTCCTTTCTCCTTGTTATGGGCAGTGCATTTGTCTTAACCCTTTTGCTTTGAATCCTTAACTGTCTGCCTCGTTGTTTGATTAGATCATCGTGCAGGTCATCAGCTAGAACTTTGAACCTGTGTCTGAAATTTCCTTCCAGGTCTGCCTAAATCCAAGACCTATTTCAGAGCATTCACTAAACAAGCCCTGGTTCCTCCTCCGACCCCTCGTGTATGTGTGTGTGTGTGTGTGTGTGTGTGTGTGTGTGTGTGTGTGTGTGTATGTGTGTATACAGTCAATGCAAGCTCTAGGTAATCTGTCTATCTCCACCCTTCCCAGTACTAAGGTCATTGCATCCAATTTTTATGGGGGTTCAAGGGCTTGAAACTCATCATGCTTACAGAGCAAATAGGCACTTTAGTGACTGATCCATCTCCCCAGCCCTTTCCTCTTCTAAGCTTAATCATTCTGACTCCCTGCTTCTCAAATGTCCCCATCTGAAGGGAGAAATTTAATGGGTTATGTTAGCTCACTCTGAAATCCCAAGAGAAGTATTATGAGGCAGTAGTTTAGAGGTGTGATCACTGGAACTCAGTACTTTCTGGAAGAGAAGGCATGAAAGATGCACTGCTGTTCTAAATAGCAGTGCTACCCAAGATGGGGCATAAGAGAGTTACATATCTCTCCTGATGGATACCATTTGTCATTTGCACTCCAGCTACACTAGGTTCGTTGTTCAGGGAACATACAGTCTGATTAACATGATTCCCCCGTGTGAGTCAACAGATACACACTGCGTTGATGCACGCCTATCCAGCTGTGGCTAAGAGATACTGTAAGCATAGTCTCATTTTACCAAACACTCACAATGAGAAGGCCTGACCTTATTACTATTCAGTACTTCGCTGTTGAAAATTTAGAGTAAAGGAAACAACCACGTGGTGCCTATTTGTCGTTTTGGTAAGTGGAACATCCCAGTGGGAAGTTTTGTGGAGAGTTTTCTCAGAATTCAAAAGAAGCAATGTTTGACCTGGATTGTTTTCTCCTGTTATTCTATTATTTGTAAACTACTATGTGTTTTACTTGTAAAACTTTTTTTTAAAGGTAAAACATGCAAAATCCATGTAATCCGTACCTAGTATGAGCTGCTAACTGCTCTTTACTAGATATGGTAAAGGACTTCGAGGTTCAGAGGAACTATGATTTAGTGATTTCTTTTTCCCCCCTAAAATTCCAGTTACCTGTGGAATTGCAGTTTTCTTGGAATACCAGCGGCAAGGAGCCGGAGGCAGCTGGCCACTGCTTCCTGGGATCGGGAGGGGCCTGGGATTTCTGAGAGTTGATACGTGACACACAAGCTTTACACAGGCTAGGTACTGGACTAACTGGTGTATTTTACAGTAGAAAGATCTGGAACTGACCAGAAGTATCGACAGAAAGCTGGGGGTGGCGCGGCACAAAGAAACAACTCCATGTGCTCTGCTCCATCTCCCGACACAGCAGGCTGTGTGAAGGAGGGGAGGGGAGGGGAGAGGGAATCCAGAAGGAAGGTCCTGGTTCAGCATTACATGGTAGGAAAAGAGAGTGTAAAGCTGGCATCCAGTGGGCATGCTGGCTGTTTATTTGGCTTTCTCATGACTTGAGAACTGCCCCTTTATTTTATGCCGTGGTGTTCGTCGGATTGCTATAGCAACCATTTATGATAGGCATTTTGTAAGTTTCCTTTCCTCCTTCTGATTTTCAATCTGTTAAGAGTAGCAATAGAGGCCTCTCTAGCAAACCGACCACTCTTCACTGGTCCGTCCTATCACTCTTGGTCAATAAGCCTCAACTTTACATATTTTGTGACCTTACTGTGTTAGGATAATAATCAAGAGGATGATGATGGCTATCCTTTCAGTAAATACAGGTGCTGCACCCCAACCCTGTATTCCCTTATGCTAGTTGGTTTTTCTTTGTCTCTGTGGTGGTGGCCACACAAGAAACTGCCGCTGAGTTACAGCCCAAAAGTTCCTGTTGTGATCCAGCTGCGTAGTTCCTGCTTAAGACCTGAGACTCTTTCCTCACTGAGGTTGACGAAATCAGCCAAAAGCTTCGTGATATTGCTACACATACTCATGATAGCTCTTTTTCAATATTATAAAAACTCTGAAGTTAACTTCTTACATACCTTTGCATATCAAATACTTAATGAATATTAACCTTTAAGTTCTTAGAGGAAACAGGAGGACATATTTGAACCTAATTACAGCCACTGGATGCAGTGGGATCATTCACTGGGGAAGCAATAATCATAGCTACTACTTATGCAGCCTGACAGCTTGTGTGTTCTCCAGGGGAAGGCGTGGCTCTTGCTTGTGAGTTTTGGTCATGAAAACTCTGATGAGTGTTAAGACAGCTACAGTTAGTAACTTTTCGGTTTTAGAGTCTTGAATAAACTGTAATGCATTCCAGGTTGTCTCATATGTAGATTACAGTCACCATCTTTTATAGATTACATTAAGTTCCCAGATAAACTGTGGCCTCCAGCTCCCGATGACAGCGAGACTATACAGCCACATATTACACTTAGACTATATTGTCCCTAAAATTTTACTAGTAAACCATTAAAAAATATTCTTAAAAACTTTATTTAGTGATGTTATGTTATGCAGCAGGTTATTTTTCTGTGAGATCTCAAAGTCATACACATACCAATATGTGTCATGTAATTGGCACGTACCTGCTGATCTTATTACATAAATGTCTTCTAGTTTATACAATGAGTTCTAAAACAGATGTGTGAGGATCCTACTTGCAATGGTAGGGAATTGAAAAAAAATGATTGTATGTGAAGAAACAGGTTTCAAAGTACTATTACCCTTTCATTGTCAACAGTACTAGTGCTTTGTTGGCGGAATTCTATTGAAACTGATTACTGCAGCAAATACCAGTAAACTCAGCGCATTTGTACAGATAGTCACTTGTCTATGCTGATGTTTTCATGTTCTTGGTCAGGAGGAGCTAAACCTTCTGTGTGGACAAGTCATGAGATTTAATAGGTCAAGAACAATGTCTCCCCAAGCTTAGTTCTGTATTTCATCATTAAAGTGCACTGCACAGATCTGGCCTGTCTAAAAATCAGTGTCTGGGGATGGAAGCCGTGGTCCTGGGTTCATACTGCTTGTAGATAAACAAATATCAAACTCTACAAAGCTCTGAAATCTAAAGTCATCTTCAAAAGTATTTGGTGGTGAAAGAGGACCTCCCCCCTCCCCAAAATGATATGAGATCTCTTATGTCCTTTATCAGTCCCAGAGAGTGTGATTTTTTTTTTTTTAGTTGAATTTCACTAAGAAAAAGTTGAGTATCTAAGTTGAAGCATCTGAGTGACACTCCAAACTAGTGGCTTTCCACCTTCCTCATGCTGAGAGTCTTTAATATAGTATGCCATGTTGTGATGACCCCCAGCCATAAAATTATTTCATTGCTACTTCATAACTGGAACTTTGCTACTATTATGAACCATAATGTAAATATCTGCATTTCCCCATGGCTCCAAAGGGGTCATGACCTTCAGGTTGAGAACTGCTGCTTCAGCCTTCGCTGAAGTGTTACATAATGTGTTGTGCTCAGTTCATCATCCTCCAGTATATGGATGTTGTGAAGTGAAGTGATTTGCCTCAGAGGGTTCTCATAACATACATTGAACAGAAAGAATATCAATTACCTCATA